>PVKS010021247.1:0-35557 GCA_004027875.1 Aplodontia rufa | reverse complement strand
TACCTGAGTCCCTGACACCTTAGAGGGAAAGACTTTATTAGCCCAATTTCCTGGAGATGCCAGTATAACTTGTGACAGGATACAGAGTGGAAACTCAGGATCAGAAACAGCAAGTGACTTCTGAATAGTCTCACATAATGATAGCAGGGCTTGGAGTGGAATTTAGGTCCTCAGAGACCAAGCTGTGAATTTATTACTTCTTACCATGCAATCAATAGAAGAGTTTCCAAAATGGGAGGAGAGGTGAATCAAAGACCATTGACCTGTTCTAATGTCATCCTAGATCCATGCTGATCATTGGATAATGTTGCCTTATGTGCCCTACACTGTTCCTACCCAAAGCAGTCAGCCCAAAGTCAGTTATCATCCCGTTGGGTCTGCGATGATTCACTGCTCCTTACTCATGTTTCTGTATGCATCCTCCCAGAAAAACACATTTTCAATGGCCTCCATCTGTGGGATATTGCCATCCATTCAGGGGTAAATTTCTAATGCAGGGCAGCATAATGATTTCCACTTAATGTTGATATCATCCATTCCGCTAAAATCCACATGCCTCCAGCTGAAACATTCCCCTGAAGAGGCCGCAGTTCGCATATATGCAGAAATCCTTCATTGCAGGTAAGTAATGTGCTCGCTCTGTACAGGATGCACTGTGAGAGTTTTCTTCAACGTGCCTTTGAATTCTTTGAAATAACAGGGGGTTTTTATATGAGTGCTTAAACACTAAGCCTGGACTTCCACTTTGGAGCATACTGCTACTAGGGCAGAGGATAGAAATAGTGTTCTAGAGCTACATGTTAGAAGGTGCTCATCCCTTGCAAATATCTTCCCGTATAAAACTGGGCTTCTCAGGTTTAGCACTATTGGCATTTGAGGCCAATACAGGATGGGGGACTTTCCTGTACATTGTAGGATGTTTCTGTCCATTAGATACCAGTAGCATCTCCCACTAGTTAAGACAATCAAAAATATCCACATTGCCAAAAGTCACCTGAGTGAAAAACTGCCCCTGGATGAGAAATAGTAACCGTAAGAGTGAGAAAGATATCCCCTCTTATCCTAAGTACAAATCGTTAAATACAGTCTAAACACTGAGAGCCCCCCATGGATAGCAAGAAATTGGGTATTTATGGTATCAGATAGGATATCAGACAGGGTCTCTAAGCAATCACAAAAGTCAAGGGATGAATTCAGAGATAGGGGAGGAAATTTGGGACCAGAAATAGCAATGGTCTCACATAATGATAGCAGAGCAGGAAGTGGAATTTAGGTCTTCAGAGTCCAAATTGTGAATTTATTACCTCCTTCATTCATTTATTAATCTATCAATATGTGCTTGATTTATTCATCATGGATATAGTTTGTACTTAACTCAATGTAAAATGTAGAGCTCAAGTCTGTAGATGTAAAAGAAAACAGTTCTACTTCCCAATAATAAAAATGGAGAACATTTATCAAGCACCTTCTGTGTTTATCTGGATGAATATTTTAGATCATGTCAGTCGATTTTTACAAAAATACCTGTGAAAGCAACACTAGTGCCTCACTGTTAATACAGGTAGGTTCCATTAAGTACTGTGATCCTATAACTTGCATCATAGTCATGAAGAAAAAGCCCAGAATTGTAACTGGAAATATATCAACAGTCTTCCAGGAATAGTGCATCTGTTAGAACAGGGATTAGAGTCCCCAGCCTTTGCTGCTGGTCAAGAAACATCTCTGATCAGCCGCTACACATCATGCATGGGAAAATCAGGGACACTTGCAGCAGCACATTGCTGGAATCAGACTTTGACTCTGTACTTTTCTTTGCATCCTTCAGCTAATCATATATCACTAAGACCCAAGTTTCCCTATTTGTAAGATATGGACTTTAAGAGACCCAGAATGCAACTACCATACTTATAAAACAAGCTGTCACCTTAGTCACCAAATACAATCTGTACACAGTGAATGTCTATTGCGAGCCGTCTTTTGTTTTCCTCACCTCTCTGTACCTCAGTTTCCTTGTCTGTAAATTTGACATAATAAAGGTTGCCACTTTGTAAAGTTGATGTGAGGGTTAGAAGGACAAGTAACATGCCCAGCTCTTAGACGTTTTAGACGTTAATAAATGGCAACTAGACAATTTACTCTCTGAGTGGAAATTGCTCAACAATTATCTTTAATGGAGCATTCATAAAAGTACCACAGAGAAGAAGATAAAGCACTATGTTTCCTTCCACAGCCCTTTCAGTCCATCCTACCAATTAACAGGTAAAAAGTCAAATAATTTGACAAAGGTTTTTCAGGAAGCTCATCTTGGGCTACCTGAACCTAGTCATTAGTAAGCCTTCCAGGATGACAACAGTAACACCCATGTCACACGATAACCATGTCAAGGTGCCATTATGAATTTTATTCTGCATTGTCATTGAGATTGAAGAAGCAAGATAAAATCAATAACAGAACAATATTCAAGTAAAAATGAGTTACTGCGGAGCAGGCTCCTACTTGGTCAAGTCTAATTGGCAGGCTTTTAGCAAAGGCTCTATGTTTCAGAGAGTTGCTCAGTAAGTGACGAACAAATGTAAGCTTTATATCCTATGTTCTATTCACTAGCTTTTCTTTCCGGTACCTGCCAAAGCCACCTAACAGAAACCCAGGGGCACCACGCTAACCCAGAGTCCTAGAAGTGTGGCTCGCCAAAGCACACTGGATCTTTTTCAACTTTATTTGTTCAACATAGTCTTACATATTGGAGGGAATTGTTACATATTTATGTATGCATAGATATTGACAAAGTAAGTTAAGGCCAATCCTAGTCCAGGAGCTCCCTCCCTTCATCCATCCCCTGATCTCATGTTTCCTGTGTAATACCCCCCATGCTATAATTGGAAGTGAGCATATACAAGTATATTAATTTTTGAAATTTCTGAGTTTCTTTCCCTCCCTATGTATATTTAGGCATCGCATGGGAGTCAAGTGTTCCCATCTATATTGATAATCCCTGGCATCATTTCCTCCCCTCCCTGCCTTCCTCCATTCTCCCCCAACCTTCATGGTTATGGTTCCTCAGCTTATGTGAAATTTTAACTTTGGTGAGTTTATTAATTAAATTTAGCTAACTTTCATCTTGTCTTAGATCTTATTCTAGCTTCTACATATGAGCAAAAACATTCAGCCCTTAAGTGTCTGTGTTTGGGATATTTCACTAGCATGATTTCCATTTCCAACCATTTGACTGCAAATGCCATGATATAGTTCTCTTGAATAGTAGAGTAGAATGCCATTGTATGTGTATACATATACATATATATACACATACATACATATACACACATACATATACATATACGTACATATATAAACATACACACACACACACTCACACACACATCACAGTTTTTTAATCCATTCATCCAGCAAAGGGCATCTGGGTTGGTTCCATAGCTTAGCTACTGTAAATTGAGCTGCTTTAAACACTGATATAGCTATGTCCCTGTAGTATGTCGATTCTACCTCTTTTGGGAAAATACCCAGAAGTGGGATAGCTGGATCATAAGGCAATCCCATCCCTAGTTTTTTGAGGAGTCTCCACACTGCTTTCCATAGTGGCTGTACAAGTTGCAGTCCCACAACCCCTACAGCATCTGTTACTGTTTATATCCTTCATTTTTGTCACTCTGGAGTGAGGATGGAATCTCAGTGAAGTTTTTATTTGCATTTCTCTGATTGTTAGTGATGTAGAATATTTTCTCATATATTTGTTGGCTTTCTGGACTTCCTCTGTTGAGAGGTTTCTGTTTAGTTCTCTATCCCATTTATTTATTAGAGTATTTGTGGTTTTCATATTAAGTGGTTTGAGTTCTTTGTATATTCTAGATATTAGTCCCCTGTCAGAGGTATAGCTGGCAATGATTTTCTCCCATTCTGTAGATTCTCTTTTGATATTCTTGACTAATTCTTTAGTTTTGCAGAAGCTTTTCAAACTAATGCCATCCCACTCATTGATTCTTGGCTTTAATTCTTTCACTATGGGAGTCTTGTTAAGGAAGGAGATGCCTACACTAATGTTGTGGAGTGTTGATCCTATTTTTTCTTCTAGCAATTGTATAGTTGCTAGTTTAATTCCTAATTCTTTGATCCATTTCAGTTTGATTTTTGTGCAGGGTGAGAGAAAATGATCTAATTTCAATTGTCTGCATATGACTGCCCTGTTTGTCCAACACCATTTGTTGAACAAGCTCTTTCCTCCATCCTGTATTTTTGCCCCCTTTGTCAAATATCAGATGGTTAAAGACTTGTGGGTTTGTCTCAGTATCTTCTGTTCTATTCCATTGGTCTTCATGGATGTTTTGATACCAATATCATGCTGTTTTTGTCACTATACCATTATAGTATAATTTCAGGTCAGGTATTGTGACCCTCCTGATTCGTCTCTCTTGCTTAGTAATGTTTTGGCTATTCTGGGTTTCTTGTTATTCCAAATGAATTTGAGAATTGCTTTTTCCATAAAGAATGTCATTGGTATGTTGATGTGGATTGCATTGAATCTGTACAAGGCTTTCCACAGAATGGCCATTTTAATTATATTGATTCTGCCTAACCAAGAACATGAAATGTCTTCTATATTCTCAGGTCTCCTTCAATTTCTGTCTCTGATATTCAATAATTTTTCTTGTAGAGGTCTTTTATTTCCCTTGATAGATTAACACCCAAGTATTTTATTTTTTTTGAGGTTATTCTGAATGTGGTTAATTTCCTTATTTCTTCTTCAGCAGAATAGCTGCTGGAGTATAGGAAAGCTATTGATTTATGAGTGATGATCTTATAACCAGCCACTTTGCTAAATTCATTTATAAGCTCTAGAAGTCTTTTCCTAGAGCTTTTTAGGTCTTCTAGGTATAGGACCATATTATCAGCAAATTGAGATAGTTTGACTTCCTCTTAACCTATACAAATTCCTTTGATTTCCTTCTATTGTCTGATAGCTCTGGCTGGAGTTTCAAGGACTATATTGAATAAGAGTGGTGATTGTGGACAGTCCTGTCTTCTACCCAAATTTAGTGGAAATGGTTTCAGTCTTTCACTATATAATATATCTTTCACTATATAAAGTATAATGTTGGCTATGGGTTTGTCATATATGGCTCTTACAAAATTAAAATATGTTCCTTTGATTCCTATCTTCTCCAGAGTATTGAGCATAAAAGGGTATTGAATTTTATTGAACGTTTTTTCAGCATCAATTGAGATGATCATATGGTATTGGTCTTTAATTCTTTTAAGTGGTGAATCACATTTATTGATTTGCATGTGTTGAACCAGCCCTGCATTCCTGGAATGAAGTCCATTTGATAATGATATGTTCTCCTCTTGTGCTTTTTGATGTGGTTTGCTAGGATTTTATTAAGGATTTTTGTGTCTATGTTCATCAGGGAAATTGGTCTATTTTGGAAAAGGATCCATGTGCTGCTGAGAAGGTAAATTCAGCCAATTTGGGATGGAATATTCTGTAAATGTGTCTAAAGACCAATTGATTGATAGAGTTATTTAGGTTAGAGATATCTTTATTGATTTTTGCTTTGATTATCTGTCTGTTGTTGATGGTAGTATATTAAAGTCCCCAGTATTATTGCGTTGAAGTCAATAAGTCCTTAAGTACTTTTTCCACATATTTGAAATTGGGGTTGTAATTGGTACAAATGTGAACTATTGTTATATCTTTTCTTTTCTTTAAGAGAGAGAGAGACAGTGAGTGCAAGAGAAAGAGAGAATCAATTTTATTGTAGTTTTTCATGTACTTTCATTGCTCCAACACTTTGTTGTATATGTAATACTGAGGTTCAAACCCAGGTCCTTGTGCATGCCAGGCAAGTGCCATAACCACTGAGCCACTGCTCCAGCCCTGTTATATCTTCTTGATTCAGTGTTTCTTTTACTATGATGTAGTAGCCTTTTTTTTAGCCCTTCTGAGTAATTTTTTTTTATCAAAATTATCTTTGCTGGATATAAGGATCACAACACTTGCTTTCTTGGGCCATGTGCCTGGTAGGTTTTTGCCAACCTTTCACCTTCAATCTGTTTCTATTTTTAGCTGTGAGGTGTGTCTCCTATAGGCAGCATATTGTTGGATTTTGTTTTTTGATCCAGTGCTAATCTGTGTCTTTTGATTGGGGCATTGAGTCCATTCATGTTCAGTGTTAGAATAGATTTGTGATTCTAGATACCTGGTATTGTGACCTTTGCTGTATTTAGCACCACCTTGTATATCTTTTAGTGAGTTTTGTTTTTGTGGCATTTCCTCTGCGTATGGTCTTTGGGAGTTGTTTACTTGTTCTCTGTTTGAAGTTTATCTTTGAGTATTCTCTGTAGAGATGGTTTTGTGTTCATGTATGTTGCTAATTTGTTCTTATCATGGAAGTATTTTATTCCCCAATCACATTTAAAGCAGGGTTTTGCAGGGTATAATGTCTTTGGCTAGAAATTATTTTCTTTTAATATTTGAAACATACCATTCCATTTTCTCCTGGCCTTTATTACCTGGGCTGAGAAATCCACAGTAGTCCTTATTGGTTTGCCTCTGAATGTGATTTGTTGCTGTTCTCTTACTGCTTTTAAAATTTTTGCATTGAGGGGCTGGAGTGGTGGTTCAACGGTTACGACACTTGCCTGGCATGTGTGAGTCTGTGAGTTTGAATCCCAGCACCACATACACAACAAAGTGTGGGAGCAACAAAAGCCACATGAGGAACTAAATAAAATTGATTCTCTCTTTTAAAAAAATTCTTGTCTTGATTTCTTGTTATTCATTTTATATATGATATGTGTCAGTGAGATTCTCATTTGGTTAGATCCATTTAGTGTCCTATAGGCCCCTTGAGTTTGAATTTCTGTATCAATTCTGATATAGGGTAAATTTTCTTTGGCCATCTCTTTGACAAATTTCTTTATGCTGCTCATCTGTCATTCTACGTTCTCCACTGTCCTAATTACTCTTGGTTATTTCTACTGATCTCATCTCATACTTCTTGGAAGTTCTCATCATGCTTAGTAAGTTTTTTTCCTTGTCTATCATCTTTGCATTCAAGGTTACTTAGCCTGTCTTTGTTATCTGATGTTCATTCTTTGAGAGCTGAGATACTGAGTTTACTCTGATATTAATATCTTCCATTGAGCTTTTAATTTGGTTGACTGTGTTTTTCAATTCTAAGAGCTATGCTATGTCTCTTTTCAGAATGTCTAGCTTTTTATCAAAGTAGTCTCTCAGCACCTGAAATTACTCTCTTATTTCCTACCTTAAGTCTTCTTTTAATTCTTTGATTGTTTTAATAATCAGATTGTTGATACCTTTTCTAGGTTTCCATCAAGGATCCTGTCTGTGGATTACTTGGCTGGTGAGTTGTGGGGTTTGAGGAGGAGAATTACTTCCCTTTTTATTCATTTTCTGGGCCAAGGAGTGGGGCCTGTGAGCCCTCTTTGGATATGTTGTATGTTGATGAGTTGTGGGGGTTTTGTCTCTTCAGTGACTTAGGCTGGGTGCAATTTGGGAAGCTGAGATTAACAGCAGGCTCCCCAATCTATAGTTAGTTATTGGCCTTTGCAATTTCTAATACCTTACAAGATAAGGCAAAAAAGACAATATGAGCAGCCAATTGGTACAATAAACAGTGTTCACCTAGTTACTTTGTTCCTTCTGAAACCGTTAATTACATCTATGACCATAATGGTAGGATTAGTAACTATCTTTGGATATAACACTATTAACCATCAGACTATAACTGGATTAAAAGTAACCAAGCATTATAAAATTTGGCATTCACATCAGATTTCCATTAATGCCCTCGATAAGGATGAATAGACAGTATGGTCAGTTTAAGCAAACAATAGACAATGTTGAACTGGTTAATCTGTTCCTTATGTAGTCAATGCACTACTAGTTGTCACCTATGGAAGGAAAGATGTGATTAACAATTATTTCCAGATGGAGTAAATTGACATTAAGCTTATAAACATCTGAGAGTAAAGAACTGATCTAGGAAGGTAGACAGTCTTGTGATTATGAAGCCAGAGCAGATCAAGCACAGACACACTGTAAGAATATTCTGATTACCAAAAATTAAAAAATCAAAATCAAAAAACAAACAAACAAAATAAAGAAAAAAAGGAGAGAGAGACAGAGGGAGAGATTGGGTGAATGATGTTGGAGGAGGGTGAGCATTAGAAGAATAGGGTTTGGCTACTGCCAGAGAATAGGAAAGATGTGGGTAACAGAGAAGTGAATTATACCAGTGGGCTTTGCAGCCCTGGCCTCAGGTGGTGTTGTGAGTACCAATATTTACATTAAAGCAAGTGTTCAAGGGAAAGGTAAGACATAAGGAAGAAGTTAGAAGAAACAAATCCACAGCAACAGCATTTGCTACACACACACACACACACATTAAAAAATTTAAAAAGAAAAAAAAAGTCAAACTCTGATGTACAGACTTGAAGTGGCCCTACTGATCACCAGTAAAGTCCAACCAATTTTCTTGGAACATTTCCCAGAGTCTGGCAGCTTGCCACATGGAGAGATGGGAAAGGATATGCCCCCAGGTAACTCTTTAACTCCCTGATCCAATCATCTCTGGTTTAACTGTCCTGCAGTCTACAATGACATCAGGCATTCATCTCCATTCCATCAGAATTTTCCTTTGGGTCATGGGGGGGGATCCAGGAGACGGTAATGAGGGTCTGAAACAAAGTTCCACCTAACTCAACTGTATGCTCAAAATGACTGCAGGCATACCACTTATGGCTGGAAGGGGGAACAATGTTCTCTCCTCCAGAACAGAGATGCCATGGAGTTGTTCCAGTTTAAGCACAGAGCAGAGCTCCTGTTTGCACTCGCCCATTCACAGCAGAGTATAGGTTCCTGGCAGTACTGTAGGAAAATCTGCCTTAGATTCCCAGCTCTGTTTCCCTGCTTCATTGTCCAAAAGCCCTACAGTCTGACCTCCTCATAGCTAAGAAGGGGAGTCTGACTACTTCCACAGGGGGTCAGACTGCTTTCAGCCCAAACAGCTTCTCTAGGTGCAGTCTATCTCTGTGTGGCCAAAGGTCTGATCAGACTAGGTCTAATCAGTGTCTTG
This sequence comes from Aplodontia rufa, assembly GCA_004027875.1. Lineage (NCBI taxonomy): Eukaryota > Metazoa > Chordata > Mammalia > Rodentia > Aplodontiidae > Aplodontia > Aplodontia rufa. Next base: position 26,441 of record PVKS010021247.1, on the reverse strand, counting down.
CCCACTGCTGTATTGATGGGAAGGAGAGGACAGTCCCCACAACCAGCGAGGTCTGAATTAGTTCCTCTTTTCCACTTGCTACACCCAAGTCTCTGAGTCACTAATTCCCACTGACCCACACTGTATTCAATGAATCTTTTCCAATACATGCACCTCACGGGAAGTAGCTTTCCCAGCATTTCTTCCATTCAGGTTAAGGAGAGTGCTTCAGTGCAGCTTCCCTGTAGTATACTATTTTCCACCACCCATATTGAATTTTGGAAGCAAGTTCCTGAACCTGGTATGTCTGGTCTAAAACCAGAAACTCAGGAGCTCCATATAGTTCACCAAGGTTCTGATGACCTGCAAAGTTTATCATGATATATTTGATCCTAGGCTGTCTTAGTTTATTTTCTGTTGCTTTAACAAAATACCTGAGTCTGAATAATTTATTTAAAAAAGAGATTTATTTAGATCATAATTATGCAGGTCTAACAGCATGGTAACAGCCTCTATCTACTTGGTTTTGGTAAGGGTGTCATGGTAGGAGGGATTACATGGCATGGCAAGAGAGAAAGCAAAAGAGAGATGAGAAAGTGAACGTGCTTGCTCTCAGGGTTAACTAATCCACTCTCAAGGGAACTACACTAATCACTTCATGAAAGTAGAACTTCACCTTCATATTAAAACCTTCATTTCCTAATTCACTCTTAAAGTTCCTACCACCCCAATATACCGTGATGTTGAGGACCAAATTCAGCATGAGTTTTGTCAGGGGAAAACCACACCCAAGCCATAACACGTGCATATCAAAATGCTGTGGTATCTTTAAGACTTGAGAATGCGCTGGAAGCAAGTTATTTTGTGAGCAAAATGTTATACTAGCCAACCTCTTGAAAGAACCAAGAGGTTGTATATAGATATAAGAAGAAATTTATTATAGAAATCTGCTCAGGCAGTTATGGAAGCTATAAAGTCCCATAATGTGCTGTCTAAAAGCTGGAGAACCAAGAAAGCAGGTGATGTAGTTCAATCCAAGAGCAAAGGCTTAAGAATTGGTGGAGAAAAAAGGAGGAGGAGGATGAAAATCCTAATCTGAGAATAAATGCTTGAGAACCAGGACCACAGATGTTGAAGAACAGGAAAAGATGAACATCTCAACTCAAGCTCATCTTCCTTCCATCTTTCTTTCTATTTAAGTCTTCATGGAATTGATGCCCACCCCTATTGGGAGGAGCCATCCACTTGACTTAGCTCACCAGTTCAACTACTAATCTCCTCTCTGGAAAGACCATCAGAGATACACCCAGTGTTATGGTTTGAATGTGAGGTATCCCCCAAAAGCTAATGTATGACAATCCAGGAAGGCAGAGGTAAAATGATTGGGTTATAAGAGCTTTAATCCAATCAGTGAGTTAGGGATTAACTGGGAACCACAGACTGGTAGGGTGCAGCTGGACGAAGTAAGTATTGGAGGAGTATATATTTTTAATCTGGCAAATGGAGTCTCTCTTTGCTTCCTAAAGCCATGCCTTCCACCATGATATTTAGCTTCACCTAGAATTCCAAGGAATGGAGCTGGCCTTCTACAGGCTAAGATCTTTGAAACTGTGAGCCCCCAAACAAAATTTTCCTCCTAAAATTATTCTTGTCAAGTAGCAGTTTAAAAAAAAAGCTGACTAAAGCACCCCGAAATAATGCCTTACTGGCTATTCAGGAATTCCTTAGCCAAGTCAAGTGGATATTTAAAATCAACCATTATGGACATTCCTACCCATATGAGAAAGGATGTTCTGGTGACACTTTTTGACCAATATTGTTTCTTCTACTTCCAGACATGTGATTAAATTATGTTATCATTCAAAAGAGCTACACACCACTTGATATTCACCTAAGGGGCACCCTTTTAACCACTCCAACTGGAATCATTTACCAGATGCTTCCAGCATGACCATCCTGGGAACCATGTAAAACATCACAGTTCTCTGATATTTATTGGAGATAGGGTTCCAGAAATAAGGAAAGAGGGCATATAACAGGATAGAAGAAAAATCCAAAAATAAATGCTGCCTACTTTGGACACTGAGGTTAGTGCCCTAATCCTTTTTTTTTACATCCAGATAGAGCTGAATCTAATACTGGCTCAGTGACCACACAGCTGCATGAACTTGAGCAAACTGCTTAATGTCTCTGAGGCTCAGCTTCTTCATCTGTGAAGTTGAGATAATACTATACCCCTCAATGATTTCCTGTGATGAATGAATGAAACGGATGCATATACGTGAAGCGCTTAGCACTGTGTTGGACCCAGTAAGTGCTAGTTTTTGTTCTCATTACTTTGAGCTTGGTTAGGGGTAGACCTCAAGAGGATCAGTCAAAACTAGTGTACCCTTTGAAAATATACCTTTGAAGGATGAGAAAAAATGTCACAGAGCAGGATTCCATAAATGTCTCTTTTGCTGTGCCTGACAAAGTGTCTTGGTCCCCAAGGGCCCTCTACCCACCAGGAGAATCTGCTTCCTCCCTTGTGTGCCCAGCTCCCTCCTGTTCCCATCTGCACCAATTAGCAGGGAGCAATTGCTGGGGCCCAGAAGAGCACCTTGAGGATGGGCATACCATGCCAAAAACAGGCGTACCTTTGCAGCCTGTTCAGGTAATGGGGTCGAAAATGAAGATGTATTAGGGTGAGCAGAATTACAGCTCCGCTGATTAAGTGATGAAGTGAATGGAAATGAAAAACGTGGCATAAATTATTAAGGAATTGTTAGTTGCTCCAGGCAAAGGTAACCAATGAGGGAGGCTAGATTTTGTCAAAGGTTATAGAATGAACCAGCAGCCAGTTACCTGAGGTCTTTCTATGACACAAAGAAGAGGAATTTTACTGTTTTCTTTGTTATTTAAGGGTTTCTGTATTTTCAAAGATGTCTTTACTTCCCTGGTTCTCTGGCTTTGTCCACTGAATGCATACTGTCAGAAATTACTTCAGATTAACATAAAAATACAAGTTTAAGCCTATCATCAGAATAATTTAAATATTCAGCTAAGCCATTTGGATTCCAGATAGTGTATTTCAAATAACAATTCAGAATTCTCCTCTCATCTACCCTGCAGGATGGCATTCTGGGGTACGTTGCAGTGTAGAGCAATGTGATCAGGAAAGGAGAGGTGATGAAGTGGATTCTGGTAAACAGAAACTGGTGTGCAAATCCAAAACATCTATAGCTATAATCCCCAGGAAATTTTGAGCATGTTCACTAATCAAAATATTTTTCATTATTTTAAACTGTTGTGATAGGACTTGTCAGTTCTTTCTCGCCTATTTACAGAGGCATGAGTGAATGAGAATCTCTCTCTCTTCCTCTTTCTATCCTCCTTCTCTCCTCCTCCTTATTCTCCTTTTCCTACTCCTCCTCCTCCTTCTCCTCCTTCTCTCTCGCCTCACCCATGAAGCTGTCTCTAATGATTTATTGGAGAAGATGGAGCCACAGAGTGAAGTAGACAACAGAAACCTCACAGCCCCAAGAGTTGAAGACAGAGGCTGCTTTGGCTGTGGGGGTGGGGGCTGTTTCAGTTGCCCTCGCCTAGTGGCCAGTCAGCTGTTTGTGCCTCCTGTCTTGTCCAATGATTATGGGACACAGATCCTGCCAATAAACCCTCTTCTCCTTGTATTAGTTTGAGGGATTATCTCACATCCCACAAAGACAACCAACTGGTTAACATGAGAAGTGAATTCTCTCCATCCTCTTCCTAACAAGTGGTCAGACAGACTTTGCTTGATTACCTCTTGGGACTGCAAACTCATTACCTCCCAACGTACCATTCCTGCATAGCTCTTCCTGGTCAGGTACCTGGTGGAGGGTCAATGGAAATAAGTGTGTTCCTCAGTTAGTCAGTGAGTGGCATTAAGTCTGGACAGAGGACACAGGAACCAAAGCAAGGAAAGCCATGACCCTATTATACATCCTTCCCCCAAAAGCCTCTTCCCTAACAGCTGGCAGCTCACCCACAAAAGGATCAGGAAGAATGGAACCCCTTTTTATCACCTTGCTTTCTATCTAGATTCAGATGACCAAAAGGGTAATATCAAAAGAAAGACAAGAAATTACTCATAAAACAATATAAAGCACTGCATCCGCCTCCATTAGATTATGGCTGGGAATCATAAAAATTGTCTTTGTGACTTTTTTGTCCATGGTTCTTTGCGTAAAATTGTGTTTTTTATCCTAGTGACAGAAGTAATATATTTTCATTGTAGAAAATCCAAAAACATGGTAAAGCAAAAAGAAGAAAATAAAAATCATCCATAATCTCACACATGCATACTGTCATTTTGCTGTGTGTCCCCCCACCAAGGACTTTTGGTTTTTAGTTTGTTTGGTTAATTAATTGGGATCATAGTTTTCATAGTGTTATAATTTGTTTTTCATAGTGTTATAATTTGTTTTTGCTTAACATAACAATATATTATGAGCACTTTTCCAAGTTATTAAATAGCTTCTTCAGCATAATCTTTAATGACTATAACATTCACATTACAGATGAAACATGATTATTCTATTCTGCTCTTGATGGGCACTTAGGCTGTTAGCAGCTGTACATGATATGACATATGATGGGGAAGAACCAGGTGCACCGAGACGAGAGAGGAAGAGCTCCAAGTCTAGACTGTGGGGGTCAAGAAGAGTTCCCTGGAGGAAGTGACTCTACAATAGTGCTTTTCATGTTGTAAGTCATGAAGGCATACACTACTGAGTCCTCAGACTGATTACACTTTAAATAGGCTTCTATATGACTAAGCCCTGACCTCCCAATTTTCTTAGAGAACTTACATTAGAAAAATTATCACATAAAGTCTGTCACTGCTCCTTTAAGACGTATTTAATTTTTAAAGCTTCTTTCCAGTTGTATAGCCCCAGAATTCTTTCTCAAGGCCTTTGGGAGTCATCTCTTAGGAGAGCAATCATCAAGGAAGGTAGAGTCCCCATCTCCCAATTTCTGTGGGAGGACAGAAGCCAAGCTCCAGTTAGTACCTTGTCCCAACTTCTAAAACTTCCTCCAGTCACGGGAAATGTGAGAAAGTTGACTTTTTGGAGGGTGAAGACAAATGTCCAACACAGGAGGTATACAGTTCCATCATCCCAAATCTTAAAAACTCCTCAGCAAAGAACTGGTGCAGGCTGAGGCCTGGCCTATTTTCCCTGCAGCAAAGGTCTTCATTAAAGTCTTTCTTGACTGTCCAACTTCATACAGCACAATTTCTGCCTTGACACAATAAATGTCTTAGAAGGTGTCATCCCCTATTGTGTGGATGAGAAAACCATGACTTAGGAGTTTTCAAGCCAGGAGGTCCATGAGCAGTGAGAGTTGGTGTTAGTCTCATTTTTTAGTCCTCTTTGTATTCCTATATGCTGCATTGATAAGAAGTCAGGACTAGCTAGAGGGGTTTAATTATACTAATGAGGGTCTTGTTGGTGACTGGCTGGCTCTTCTATGACTTTCCTCATCTTCAAATTGGAGCTGACATCCTACTCAGTAGTTTTGAAGGTTAAATGTGAGGTAGGGAATGAAAATAGGAAGGTCCTGGCAAACAGAAACTTATGTTCTTATTGACAGCATTCTCTTTGTTATTGTGGAGGAATACCGGCTTTAGTCATAAAAGTCTGCAGATCATACAACAGCTAAATTATGGAACCAACCCAGATGCCCCTCACTGGATGAATGGATCCAAAAACTGTGGAACCATGGAGTTCTACTCAGCAATTAGAAAAAAAATGAAATTGCAGCCTTTGAAGGTAAATGAAAGGCAATGGAAGAAATCATGCTGAGCAAGTTAGCCAAACCCAGAAAGTCAAGGGTCAAACGTTTTCCCTCATTTGTGGAGGCTTGAGCTAAACCCAGGCCTGTGTGAAAGGTGATCAACCTCATGTATTAGACCCAGCAAAGTTGTAGTAACACTTAATCTAGGACAGTCATAGAAATGTATAAAGAAGGAAGGGTGAGGTTGGGGAGGGGAAAGAGAGGGAGAATAGGGAAGAATCTAGGGGATAAATGTAATTTAAGAATATATGCATATCATATTGTTACTTTGGATGCATTTTTGATTATAGAATAACTAAATTTATTAACAAAATAAATAAATAAAAATTTATCTTATATTGAGTTTGTGAATTAGGCAGTTAGTGTGCATCCTTGTAGATTATTAGAAGATTTAAATAGCATATGTGAGGGGAATGGTTCACTTTGGATCATGGTCAGCACATTCTGTAATGAACTTTGAAGGTTTCTGGTCCTGTTATTCAATCAGACACTAATCTAGATGCTGCTGTGAAGGGATTTTACAGATGTTAATGAAAATCCCAAATCAGCTGCCCTTAAAGTATAGCAATTACTTCAATGTGCCTAATGGAATCATTACAAGCCCTTTGAAAACAGAAAGTTTTCTCTAGACGGCTGCAGAAGGCAAAATCAGAGAGATTCCAAATGTGTGAAGAATTTAACATGCAGTGGGAGTCTTTGAAGATGGAGAGAATCATATGGAAAGATCCTGAATGCAGCATCCAGGAGCTGAGTTACCCCTGGCGCGCAGCCAGCGTGAGATGTATTCTCACCCCTCAGGGAACCAGATTGTGCCAACAACCTAAAGGAGCTTAGAAGTGGATTCTCCTCCTATTGCACATATGTGAGCACAACTTAGCCAAATCTTGATTTCAGTCTTGTAAAACTCTAACCAAAGAACCAGCCAAGCTCACTCCAGCTTCTCACCTACAGAACTGAGATAACAAAGGAGTGTAGTTTTAAGTACCAACTGTAATAATTTATTATACATATAAAACAAACTAATACAAGCCTTTAGTAATATGTGATTTTTTTTCACTTCAAACTTCTTTTTACCACTCTTAAACACAAGCCAATGGTAGATATGCAGGCAGCCACGTAGCTCAGCCTTCTCCCAGTTCAAAGGACTAGGGGTCCTTTGATTTTGACCTAAAGTCAAAGTATGATATTGTTTCCCTAAGGACACCCTGTCTACACAGGTGGGCATCATTGTTAAAAGTCTAAGGCAGTCTCAAGAGTCCCTGTGGAAATACACTTGCTTTTCAAGTCTCCGGACCAATGCACTCAAAAGATCAGACTATTTTAAAAATTGAGACATGTGGGCAAGTCCATTTGTACCTTTTTATTGACATTTCTGACCTTGTTGGAAAAATATGTTATGTTTTGCTATAAAAATTATTGGAGAATACAGCTTGCTGAGTGATATTTTATATTACGGGAGCACTCAAAGCCACTCTCCTAAAAGGTGTGCTGCTACCCCTGAAAATCTGCAGGATCTCAAGGAGATGTTTGCCTCTCAGCATCTGGTCTACAGTGTTAACTGGTCCTCGGTGTTAACAAATATTCAGTACACGGAATGCTGTGTGACATTGATTGAATTGGTCCACCAAGTTCAGGTTCAGGTTCAGTTTTTTTTTTAATTCGATAAACAGATAAACATGGTCTTACAATTAGGAGGGATTCAGTGTCAAACAATCAAGAACAAAAATGTAATGACACAACAAGCCAAGACTGGTGCCAGACCTTGGTTTCCCCCTCTTGGGTTCCCCATGGTTCCATGTTTCCCTCTACTTAAGCCCCAAGTTAATTGGACTTCTCCTGGAGGTTGGAGGTTCCCCTCTGATTAGATTCCCCCATACTACCTCCTTCTGGTCTTTTGATGTCCTTCCTATTACCTTCCCCCTCCCTGCCCCCCTCCCTATGTGCCCCAGGAACCTAGGCAAGTTTCCCCATGATCTTATAAAAAATCATACAAGTTGAGGTAATTGTTAGGTTAGCCATATATCATACTGTTTCTGCTTGTATTCTAGATTCCAGAATGAGAGGAAACATTTGGTCCTTCAGTCTCTGAGTTTGGGATACTTCATTTAGCATAATTTTTCCATCTCCATCCATTTGGCTGCAAATGCCATAATATCATTTTCTCTAATAGCCGAGTAGTATGTATGTATGTATGTATTATGTATGTATATATATATATATACATACTAAAGTTTTTGAAACCACTCATAGAGTGAGGGGCATCTGGGTTGGTTCCATAATTTAGCTATAGTAAATTGAGCTGCTATATATCAATTATATCAATATCAATTATATCAATATAATGCTATATTGATGAAGCTGTATTTCTATAGTAAGCCAATTCTAGCTCCTTTGGGAAGATACCCAGGAGTAGGATAGCTGGGTCAAAAGGTGGTTCCAGCCCTAATTTTTTGAGGAGTCTCCACACTGCTTTCCAGAGTGGCTGTACCAGTTTGCATTCCCAACAGCAATGTAACAGTGTTCCTTCCTCTTTTTCCACATCCCCTCCAGCATCTGTCATTGTTTGTAGTCTTCATTTTTGTCACTCTGACAGGTGTGAGGTGGACACTCAGTGAAGCTTTGATTTGCATTTCTCTGATTGCTAGTGATGTAGAATATTTTCTCATATGTTTATGGGCTTTTTGGACTTCCTCCATTGAGAAGCTTCTTTTTAGTTCCATAGCCAATTTATTAATTGGATTATTTGTGATTTTGGTATTTAGTTTTTGGAGTTCTTTGTATATTCTGGATATTAGCCCTCTGTCCAAGGGGTAGCAGACAAAAATTTTCTCCCATTCTGTAGGTTCTCTCTTGAGAATCTTGACTAAATCTTTAGCTGTGCAAAAGCTTTTTAGTTTAATTTAGTTAATTGCATCCCATGCATTTATTCTTGATTTTACTGCTTGCACCATGGGAGTCCTCTTAAGGAAGGCTGTGCCAACCCCTATGTCATGTAATGTCAATTCTACTTCTTTTTCTAGCAATTGTAGAGTTGCTGGTTTAATATCTAGATCCTTGAACCATTTTGATTTAATTTTTCTGCAGGGTGAAAGGTAAGGATCCAATTTCAGTTGTCTACATGCGGCTGTCCAATTTGTCCAACAACCTTTATTGAACAGGCTATCATTCTTCCACACCATGCTTTTGCCCCTTTTATCAAATATCAGATAGTTAAAGTTATGAGGGCTCATCTCAGAATCCTCTATTCTATTCCATTGGTCTTCCATTCTGTTTTGATACTAATACCATGCTGTTTTTGTTACTATAGCCTTGTAGTACAATTTCAGGTCAGGAATGTGAGATGCCACCTGCCTCCTCCTTCTTGCTGAGTAATGTTTTGGCTATTCTGGGTCTTCTGTTGTTCTATACAAATTTGAGTATTGCATTTTCTATATCAGTGAAGAATGACATTGGTATCTAGATAGGGTTTGCATAAAATCTGTATAGAATTTTGGGTAAAACGGCCATTTTGATGATATTGACTCTACATAACCACGCACATGTAATGTTTTTCCATATACTCAGATCTTCTATAATTTCTTTCTTTAAAGTTTGATAATTTTCATTGTATAGGTCCTTGACATTATTTGTGAGATTTATGCCCAAGTATTTTTTTTTTTTTGGAGGAGATGGTGAAAGGGACAGATTTCCTAATTTCTTCTTCAGTGCCCTTGTTGCTGGAGTATAGGAAAGCTAATGATTTACTGGTGTTAATCTTATACCAGCCACTTTGCTGAAATTGTTTATAAGCTCTAGAAGTCTTCTGGTTGAGCTTATAGGGTCTTCTAGGTAAAGGATCATGTCATCAGCAAATAGAGACAACTTGACTTCTTTTCCTATTCAAATTCTGTTGATTTCCTTCTCTTGTCTGATAGCTCTGGCAAGGGTTTAAAGGACTATATTGAATAAGAGTGGTGAAAGTGGACACCTTGTCTTGTTCCTGAATTCGGTGGAAATGCTTTCAGTCTTTCTCCATTGAGCATAATGTTTGCTATGGGTCTGTCATAAATGGATCTTACATAGTTAAAATATCTTCCCTTGATCCCTGTCGTCTCCAGGGTTTTAAGCATAAAAGGATCTTGAATTTTATCAAAGGCCTTCTCCACATCAATTGAGATGATTATATGATTTTTATTTTTAATTCTGTTTAAGTGGTGAATTACATTTATTGATTTGTGAATGTTGAACCAGTCCTGTTTTCCTGGAATGAAGCCCACTTGATCATGATGTATTACCTTTTTAATGTACTTTTGGTTTCAATTAGCTAGAATTTTATTAAGGATTTTTGCATCTATGTTCATCAGGGAAATTGGGCTGTCATTTTCTTTTCTTGATGTGTCTTTGTTAGATTTTGGTGTCAGTGTTATATTTGCTTCATAATATGTGTTTGAGAATGCTCCAACCCTTTCAGTTTCATGGAACAGCTTCTAGAGGATAGGTGTTAATTCTTCTTTAAAAATTTGGTAGAATTCTGCCATGAATCCATCAGGTCCAGGACTTTTCTTTTTTGGAAAGCCTTTGATTGTTGCTTCGATTTCACTACCTGAGATAGGTTGGTTTAGATTTTCAATGTCTTCCACTGTCAATCTGGGGGTGTCTTATGTGGTCAAGTATATGTTCATATCTTCCAGATTTTCAAACTTGGCAGAGTATAAATTTTCAAAATAAGTTCTGATAATCTTCTGGATTTTGGTTGAGTCTGTGGTGACATCTCCATTTTTGTCTTTGATTTTATTGATTTGCTTCATTTCAATATTTTCGGTGAGGTTGGCCATGGGTCTGCCAATCTTATTTATATTTTCCAAGAACCAACTCTGTGTTTTGTTGATGCTTTGTATTGTTTTTTGTTCTCAATTTCATTTATTTCAGCTCTGATTTTAGTTATTTCCTGTCTTCTATTAGCTTTTGGATTGGATTGTTCCTTTTTTTTTGCAGGAGTTTGAGTTGGAGCATTAGACTGTTTATTTGGGCTCTTTCAGGATTTTTGATGTATGTACTCAATGCTATAAATTTACCTCTTAAGAATGCTTTCATACTATCCCAGAGGTTTCGATATGTCATTTCAACATTCTCATTCATTTCCAAGAATTTCTTGATTTCTGATCTCATTTGGTCTTTCAGGTTCAATTTTAAGTAAAATACTAAAAGTAGTCTTAAAGTCTTAGCAGATTCACACACACAGACCATACACACACACACACACACACACACATTCAATAAACATTGTTTCTTAAAAGTTTTGGGTGATATTGAGAATACCTATGAACATTAGGCTTGCTTGGACATTGATTCTTTTTGACAAATTTCAAAACAAAAACAAGTCAAGACCAAATAAACAAACCTTTAGACTACACACCACTATGTTCTAGCTCTTTGTCCTCAGATAGAAACTTTTACTTTAGGATAACTTTGCTGCACATCCCTAATCTCTAACAACTCTAAAATAACTCATACTGGTTATTACTCATCATGATTAATTATTTCTTCATATATTTCAGATACCATGATAAGTGCTGAGGATACAGATTTCAAAGAGGCACATTTATGTATTTAAACAGGGAAGACAAACACCGGCTTTTATAGGGAATTACAGTTGCCCCTCAATTGCTTCCTATGATGGATCAGAATAAACAGCTGTACTGCATGAGGTTATAAGGACAGTTAGACAACTAGGGGTCAACTCCTACTCTTGTACCTACTAGCCACATAAATTTGGATAATCATATGTTTTCTATACTTCACATTCATCATGTATAAAATGGGAAAAATAGAAACAATGAGGAGATTGTGACAATTAAAGAAGATGGTCTATGTTATCATCTTCAGGCTGCTGTAACAAAATATAAAGAAGACGGCTTATCAAACTCAGAGATGCAGAGTCAAATGTTTTCTCTCATATGTGGAAGCTGGAGTAGTACTAAGGATAGAGTAAAAGATAACCAAGTTTATTCAAGAGACTCTCCCAGTTGGAACAAAACATGATCTTGGGGAAGTCTAGTCATGAAGAGAGGGGAAGAGGGTGGACGGAAGGGGAAGGAGGAGACGATGGGGAGCTATAAACATTAAATGGTATATTTTACTCACCTGAGAAGCTAAATAATGCTCATACAGGCATTTAAAACTAGAATATTAGTATAAAAGTTTATTATGTTTGTATATATATGTATATTAATAGAGGTAATGGGGAGAAAGCAGTGGAGGTATAAAACTGGGGAGTGAAGGAGGGTGGGAAATCCTGGCTAAGGACTGGGTTCAAGTTACATTGTCATTACCTGTCAATGTATGAATGTGTAACAATGAATTCCTTCACTTTGTAAAGACTATGTTGCACCAATAAAAAATGTAAATAAAATATTATAAAATTTTAATTTTAAAAAAGAATAAAGTAATCTTTGATTCTAAAACAAGATTTTTTTTTTAAAAGAGAGAGGGACAGTGAGAGAGAAAGAAAGAATCTACTTTATTAAGTTTTTCATCTGGCCTTTGTTTATCAGACACTTTGATGTGTATATGGTGCTGGGGTTTGAACCGGTGTCCTTGTGTATGCCAGGCAAGCGCCATTATCCCTGAGCCACCACTCCAGCCCAAGAAGGCATCTTTTAAACAATGGAATTTCATTTCTTACCATTTTGGAGGCTGAGAGGTGGACACTGGCAGTTGCACTATTTGGTGAGGACCTGCTACCTACTTCTTGGGCAGCCCAAATCTTCTGTGTCCTCAAGTGGAAGGGGCAACAGAACTCACTGACCCCTCGTTGAGAGCAAAGTCCTTCTGACCTAATCACCTGTAAGAGCCCCACCTCCAAACGCCATCACTCTGGAATTAGGTTTCAACCTACCAATTTTCAGGAAAGAACATAGACTAAAAAGCAACCAAGCACATTTAGAGATGTTCTGGTTTGAAATTTGTCTTGCTGATTAAGTGACATCTTTAAAAATTACAGCCAATGTTATACCGCATCTAGTGGTAAGTAAATGAGCTTTCTCCCATAGAAATTATATATATATATAGGGGGAAAATATACAATTGGAAAAAGTTATAATGATTTAATCTCAGGTTGCTTTTTTTCATTCAATAGTGTAGGGTTTCTTTTTTATTATGTTTCTGCATTTCAAAGCAGAACATATCCTCAAAATGCCTATAAATCCTAAAGGGTATGTGCATGTCTTTTTTTTTTTTTTTTTTGAGCCAGAAATGAGCTGAAACCAATGGAAACAGTTTTTTGTTGTTTTGTTTTTACTCTAAAACTGTAAGAGACTAACAGTAATATAGCAAGCATGATTATAATATACACTTCTTGATTACATTGTACCAGACTCCAGAAGATTGCCCACTGCTTTCAATATTAGCCATGTTCCACTGCTATGGATCTTGAGAAAAATTTAGATTTCAACAAAAGAGTCCTTGCCTCTGCTCTGACAGATAAATTGAATAAATCACCAGGTTGGTTCCTATCCCAATCTCCTCATCTATGTAGCAAAACTTTATTTGTTATGCTTAAAATTACCTTTTTTTATGGTTCTTGCAAAACATCTCAAATTTTACTTGTGGTACAAAAAGTAATAAATGACACATTAGTAAAGAAAAACACATAGCTTATAGCTCCTCCTTTAAAACCAGAATAGGTAAGTGAAAAGTCAGCATAGATCCTTATTTTTAGTATAAAAAAAAATCAAAAGTACACATTGGGAATTGAACTGTTTTTTTTCTTCTTTCCAGAGACGTGACATACATGTTTTCTGGTCAGTAATAGTCTACCAAACACTGTACTAAACTAAAGCTGAAAGGTGACCAGTAGAGCTATGCCTACTGTGTCCTCCTCATGCTGAGCCAGACCAGGGGGCACCATCTTGGCAGGAGAGATTGATAGGAAGAAGAAACTGCAGAGTCCTTACCTACCCCAATAAGAAACCCAACCAACTGACTCACACAGCAAGGGTTTTATAAGCAAACGTGCGCAGACACACCTGGCGCGCTGACAGCCAGGGTGGCTGCAGCTATTTCCAGCACACAGCAGACAACTCACTGGTACCCAGTAAACCAGGGGCAGCAATGTGAAAAGCATTTTTGCCTTCACAGGACTATTGACTAAAAAGCACACAGCATATAATGCTTTGATCTTTAGGTGGATAATCATGGAAGTTCCAAGATCATGCCCACTAGGTTAGCCTGAGTATTCATCTATAAAAATATTTTTTCAAAAATAATGCTTGAAAGAGACTTCTAGAAACAAAGGAGCTATATCAGGACTAGCAGAAGACATAGTGTTACAAGGACTGTGTTTGTTAAGACTGGGAGTTGATTTTTACATGCAGCCTCCAGGTAAAGGACATCTCTCTGTGGAGTCCTACAGTCTACACAAGCTGTGATCAGAGGAGATACAGCACTCCCAGGACAGGCAGCTGGTTCCAGGAACTCCCTAAATACTCCCAAACAAAAACCCCACTGAGGGTGAAGGACTGAAACTCCAACTCATGTGAAAAAGAGGTGCGAATGCACAAAGGACTCATGCGAAGCCTGCTGGCAAGGAGCAGGTCCCTGATGGTACATGTACGGGGAAGGTCCCCCAGGCGGAATGGCTGGCATGGGCTTGATCCAGAGGGGTCCAACTCAAGAACCTGAGAAAGGTGACTAGCTGGGGCAGGGAGAAGCACTAATAGAAGAGGGTGTGTCGGGAGAAACGGGTCCAGAGGTGAGGTTGTGTTTCTGACCCATCAATACTCAACACAAACCAAGGGCCACGGAACAAGAGTCTTTCCGAGATGTACTCTTCTGTGTCATTAGCTGAAGTGTCTGGTGACATCCAGAATGATCCTGTTCATTGCCTGGATGTGGGACCTAGTGTTCCAGATCATTCTGGGGAGCTGGCATAGAAGGTGATTTGCACAACGAATTCACCACTAAGCCACTGCTTAAGTCCTGTCCCCTGCCTTCCTTTTCTGCTCTGTAGTCCAGAAACATTTCTTTAAAAGCCAGAAAATCCATAAATGTGAGTAGCATATCAAATATGTCACCAGCCACCTCATCTTCATGGTGTTGTAATGTAGCTGTGAAAGCCACCATTTTAAATCCAGGAATCTGCTCCAGTAGTTGTTCTTCAATATATTTTTCCACCAGAGAAATATATTCATTAAAAGTGGGTGTATAGATGAGTTCATTCTCTTCAAACTCCTGGCAGTACTTGTCCATGAAATTTCATCCACGATAATGTCCTCTAAATATCCAACCACAGCGTCAAATTCTGCATCAGATGCGGAGAGAAGGACAGCGCGAAGTTCTCTTCCTCTAGGGCGTCCAGGGCCGCATCCACCTGCTCGGGCGAGCGGCCCTCTCGGCCTCTTACCCGGCCCAGGCCCAGCCCACACCCGCCAGCCAGAGAAGGTCTCAAGGCCCAGCTGCTCAAGGCCCAGTCCAGCGGGCTCAGGCTCCCGCTGCGGCCCCGCGCCCCGGCCTCCTCGCCCAGCCAGGTGGCTCCATGCACTTAAAATTACCTTTAGCCTACATAATTATAAGCATGATATAAAAAATGAACCTCCATAAAATACATGAGTCATGCTTTAAAGCCATTTCAAAATAAATGTCAAATTAAGATAGCTGATCAAATAACTGCATTAAATTCTTTAAAATCCCAATTAAATTGTGTATTCCTCAAGGCAATATCTGCACCATATTAATCTTGTTTCTCTGATTCCTTTTTAGCATTTAGCTATAAATACGATGGGCACTCCACACGTATTTATCAAATAATTGATTGACTGAACATATGCAACAGGCTGCCATGTATGTCTCAGACCCAGCTACAACTATTCAATATGCACACTGAATTTGGAAAGAGTCCTGTGCCACTGCAGCTAAAAAATAGCACCTCAATCCTCAAGCTCCAGGTCTAATCTCATCATCTAATGAGATGTGCTACTTTTAGCAATCCTATGTGCTGTTCTTCATCCTTGAGAGATTTGCATTTGCTTGTGCCTCCTCACTGAAAAGACCTTAAGACAACATTTTCTTGGAGAGTATGATTTTTTGCTTAAACGGAGACTGTGATGATTCAGAAAGCATTTGATCAAATATTGAAAAATACGAAAACTTGGAAAGAGAGAGAGCACTTTGGTTTTCTCACCACCAAAGTGCAAAAGATGATTTTAGGCAACTGGCTGCCAAGATTGCTTTCTCTTCCTGCCCTTTATTTTATTTTTCCTTAAGGAACCAATCCATTCGTTGATGTTGTAAACATTCCTGAGGCATCTCATACCAGCCAGGCCCTATGCTAGATGTGAGTAATAAATTCAGTCCCTAACCTCAAGTAGCTCACAGTCAGATAAAGAAAAATCTTTAAGTGTTTTAGCTTTATGTATTACATTATTTTTTTGTGATTCCAATTGCCTGTTCATAGTCCCTACTGCATACAGTGGTTGTGAGATGAAGCTCAAATGAGATAATGCACGTTCAAGGACAAGTCCAAGGATGCCAGGAAAGTATATGTGCTCCACCAGTCCCAGCTGAAGACAAAGAGAGCCAGACCTCCAAGGGGTGAACACTTGGGAGGCAATTCTTCCCAAGAGATTAGTGGACATGTTACCATGCTAAATGGCTCAGGGTGTAGTGGGGTCTGGAGAGGAAGGGTCCTGGGAGTGTGCTTTTCCATGTGGATGATTTGGGAGGATGAGGCATGAGCCAACATAATTTCTTTAAATTTAAACTCCACACATCTGTTCCCTTTCTAGAGATGCTTTTTCCTTTTCCCAGCACTCACCTGCCCTTTAGCCTCTTCTCCAGATTTCCAGTATTGGGGACTGGATATTTTGCTAAAATCCACAAGTCATCCTGAATCTACTGTTTCCCAAGACCTGTTTGCTTCATCCACAACCAAGTACTGAAGATTTGCCTTCTAAATACTTCTCAAAACCAAGCCTCCATTCACCCCCACCTAGGGTTAGGCTTCTGAAATTGCTTCCTTAACTTATCTCCTTGCCTTCGGTCTTCACCACTGGTCCCTGAGCTGTACGAGGTACTCCCTGTTCCTTAAAACGGTTTGTGAAGTCCTTAATTAACTGCCCAGCCTCCCTCTCCAGGCTTCTGTTTACCGAACTTCATCCTCCATCCACTGAATTGCCCAGAGTTTCTCAGAACTCTGCGTGAATGTTCTCCCCAAACTCTTACTTACTCATTATTGGAAGATAGATAGCAACATTACCTTCTCTTGGGAAGACTAATCCATGCAGGTTTATCCACGAATGTTTAGGTTTTATCACTCAAAGTTCCACATCCCAATTCCATCTTCCTATAATTCTGATTATTTTCATCCCCACACTTTAGCCTAATTACATATTTTGACCCATACGTTGAGCTTTTGCAAAGCAGAGACTTCATTTCCTTCATTTTCTTTTCCTGTATCCCCACCTAGCATTGTATACCCAGGTAGGCACTTAGCTTGCCTGGCATGTGCAAGGACATGGGCTCAAACCCCAGCACCACGTACACAATGAAGTATCGAGCAATGAAAGCCATGTAAAAAACTAAATAAAACTTATTCTCTCAAAAAAAAGAGAGAGAGAAGGAGAGAGGGAGAGAGGAATGGAGCACAACTAAGAACAAAAGACTGAAGGTTTTTCTAGTAAAGCACATTGCTGAATTCCAACAGGCTGAGCACATCACAGGATTGTCAAGGCCCAAGATGTAATATCTGTTGATTTATTCTGTCAACACAATAAACCTCTTTCTCTAGCAATAACACGGCAGCAGAAAGCAATATGTCATCTAGAAGAGTAAGGTATGTTTTTCAGGCATATATTAGTCAGGGACTAAATTAAGATAAAGCTAAAGGCTGCTATAAAACTCAATGCCAGCATTTCAACATCTAACCTAAGTTTACACTTGCCTGGGCCAGAACGGAATTCAGAATCCAGGTGTTCTTTTATGGTGGACAGCTCTCCTCCATGTGGTCATTCAAGGGCCTTTCCACCTTGTGTCTCTGCCATCCCCTTGAGGTTACAGTCCTCTAGGCAGCACACAGGAAGAGATAGTGAAGGACAAACTACAGGAAGTTGTGTAAACAGGTACAATGTCACCTCCTTCTCAACCCATTTCTAGAGCTCAGTCACATGGCCACACCTAACTGCATGAGACACTGAGATAATGCATGTGAAATGATAAGCTCAAAGTCTGGGATATTGCAAATGCTCCATAAATTATTAAATTATTATTAGTAGTAATATTAATACCTGTACTACCCACCCTTACACCAAGGGCATTCTAGGTTAGGAGTCATCATAATGTTTTTCCTGGAGCCCTTGAGCATCTGAAAAGCCACAGTAGTCATCCAATAGCCTGTCACCCCCTTCATCAGTCCCACCCTTAGGAGCTTTAGCTTCCTTAACAATCTTAAGCCACTAAGAAGAGAGAAACAGAGGGTTCAATTCCCTGACCACATATATAGTAGATGCCAAGTGTTACAAAATATAAAATTGTCCATCATCAGACAATGATAAAATAATGAAATGCAATTTCACTTTGTACTCAACCATGTATTTTATGAGGATCCTATAAAGTTTTACCATCAGCCTCTAAAGCAAGTATGATTCCTTATGTTCTACTTTCCTGGGTGCCTTCAACAAAGAAAACTATTGATTTTGAGTTGTCTGAAGTACACTCTATAAAAAAAAAAGTACCCTCAGTCCATGACTTTTTTTTCCAAGCTCAAATAATAGGAAAGAATCAGGGATCCCATAGAAGTACACATATGAGGAAGTTACATGGAATCTTAGGTTAACAATGGCCTCCATTTTAATCACCTTCAAACTTGAGTGTAGAAGACAAATCCTGCCTGTGAACCCTGTCTCTCCAAAAAGAAAAAAAATTTAAATCTGCTTTCTTTATTATATCCAACTGAGTCAAAACACCAATCGAGTCAAAACAAACAATAGAGATGTATCACTTCTACTACATAGAGGACTTCTTGATGAGTTTCTAAATCATTCGTTAGTATATTTGATCCTTACACACTCTTAAGCTGGAGATATTAGCCCTGTTTCACCAATAAATAAGCAAAAGCTACAAGAATTTACACAGGTTGTCCAGTGTGGTAAGGATATATCATAACAGTGACTAAATTTCCATTCTGTTGTGACTGAGAAATCATTTGAGACTTGAGATCTTTGCTCATTCAAGACTGAGAAGCTGGCAAGAAATCACAATGTCAAAATCAGAATAAACCTGGATTGAAAGGCACATCCTGAAGAAGCCCAGTTAAGGAAGCTGGGATAGAGACAAAAAATTCCAGGGTCCACAAAAAAAAAAATCACCCCACAACTTAGTCCCAGGTCAGTGATTCCTGAATAGGCCACTTGGGATTAAACCCTTCAAAAGTCAGAAGGATTTAATTCTGGAGGACCTGGGGATGATGCTTTAGTCTGATAAGACTGCTCTAACAGACTACCACAGACTGGATGCCTTAAACAACAGAAATGGACTCCTAGTACTGTCGGCTGTTAAGTCCAAGATCAAGATGCTGGCAACTCTGTGTCTGTTAAGGACCCACTTCCTAGTGTACAGACATCCAGGTTCTTGCTGTGTCTTCACATGGCACAAGTGGCGAGGTTGCTCTCTGAGGCCTCTTTCGTGAGGCACAAATGCCAATCATGAGGTTTCTGGAATCCTTATGTCCTAATCACTCACAAAGGCCCATTCCCTAATAATATCACATCTGGGATTATGCTCCAACTTACAAGTTTGGGAGTGACATAAACTCTCAGCCAGTGGCAGATGTGATGTGAGTTCCAAGAAAGGTCCCATTAGAGCTGATGCCGCAGATCACCAGGACTAGATCATGCTTCATCAAGTGGCCTAAAGGAACTTGGATAACCGTGGGGAGAAAAATACCTTAAGCCTGCCTTTAACCTTTACAAAACAAAAGTAAAGTGCTGGTGAATAAGGTTCAAATATTTAATATTTAAGCTGTCTGAGGTGATAAAGCCCTCAAAGAGGGACATACATGGAAATGGAGTATTTTAAGCAGCAGAATTTATTTCATTTCCTTATTTATTCCCCCAAAATGCTGAAGGAAGGAAGGAAGGAAGGAAATCAGCAACTGAACAATCAAACAGCTGTGAACAACTTAAAAGAAGACTCTTAGATTTTCTTAACTGATAGGAATTTATTTTCAGATTTAATGTCAAGCACAGAGCTAACCCCAAGCCCATCATCATAGTCACTTGCTAATTCTCTCTAGCTTGTGTATTGTCTTCACTGGTGCAATTTTTTTGTTGTTGTTATGTTGTGTATTTTCCTATTACTGGTAGCTCTGCTCCAGCTTGAGAGTGTGCATGTGGAAGGTACAGGTAGGTGCACCATACCTGTCTCACCTATTGCACCAGCACCAATGAGCACAGATCCGCTACAGAGTGGATAACACAGCTCCCAGGAGGCACACATGCTGCCTGGCTTTCTCGCAATCATATCGAACACTGCCTCGAATGCACCCATAATTGCTGAGTTCATTTGCACCTCCACACTCTCTAGGCCCATTCCTCCTCTTCTACCCCAAATTGTCCCCTGCACATATAGGTTCCTCCTGGGTTTGTAGTACAGAAAGAATAAATGCAGTCATCTGTACAGATGTGTTTATGCACTGAGACAATAATAAGAAATGACGAGAAGGAACTGGTGGCGAGTCAACAGCTAGTAGCAGCTGATAGTTTTGTACAACCTGTCTCAGGCAATTTGGCAAGTGTGGTTTCAACCGACACGTGGGAGACACCCAGCTGGTTAATAGTGTGCCCCAATCTGCATCAGAGCTTCCTGGCAATGGTCTCCTCCCCAAGTCACGCAAATGAGACAGCAAGTGAGAGCCCTTAGTCACTAGGTGCTCACTGCAATGCGTCCTTGCCTTCACTCCTGAACTCCTTTATTTCGAGCCTGATGTTAGAAACAAAGGATAAAAGGCTGCATGAGCTTTTTATTTCACCTGTTATTGGAGTTTTTAAAGCCTCTATTCTTCACCAGAGCCCTCAGTGTCGTGGCAAATATGACAAGTTGTGAATAGGCTGGAACCTCATTATATTCGCCGCCGCAATGGTGCTGAATTTCATATAGGGAGAGTGGCTATAGCCCTTGCTCGATTACCAGGTCCCGGAAAGCCCAGCTGAGTGTTATTCCCACATGTGTCCCCCAACACTGAGGTCTGTGGGGGTGCTTTCAAATTGAATCAAATATAAAGGACTTTATATTGAAATCACGAAGGGATGCATTTGCTCCCAAAGAGGTCTCTGTATGGGTGATTTTCATTTTTCCTTTGGCCTTTTCTACATTTTTTTTTAAATTTTCTGACAAGAGGATTTATTACTTTCATAATCATTCATTTGAAAATAAGTTGCTTAAATATGAAGTCTCCACCTGGGACCCTGCCACCAAGAGGGTAAATTTTTATTCTGAAAAGTACATAAAATGCAACCTTCCCCATGATCAACACGAGCTGATCTTTATAAAATAATCATTAGCATGGGGTGAGGAGGAACTGTATGGAACTAAGGTTTATTTATCTGTGTTGCCCCCAAGGTACAATGATATAGGGATGATGACTGCGACAATGATGATGGCGATGCGTGTGTGCACGTGGCATACCTCACCTAGGTGTGTTAATACATTCACATGGCAAAACCTCTGACTATGGCTTCAGGGTTTCCACTTAAGCATTTAAGAAACACGTGTCTCCCAGCTGGAAAGGCAATCCAAACCTACATCCTAAAGATGTCTGTCACCTGCTTCCTAGAGCCACAAAGCCAAATCTGTCTTGATAAGGCCCCCAGAACCATGATGGCCAGCACCCCAATTTTCCCCAACAGCCACAGATTTCAGTTTCTTAGCAAAATAGAACAGATAGGCTCAGCTCTTACTGCTGCGGTGGCCTCCAGCAGTCATTCTGGGCCATGACATAGGCAGGCTTCCCCACTGATGCTCCAACTCTGCCTGGGCACTTCTTGTCACTCTGGATGTTCCCTCAAGAGCTGCCACTTCTTATAAACAATGTTCATACCACACACGCACTCACACCCTCATCAATCCAATTGCTACCACCTTTCTGAGAAGTTAGAGGTCCATTCAGTTGCCTGATCCCTGCCCAGCATTGGAGTTTTTCGCCCAAAAGCTGCATGTTCCGTGGGCCAATGGAATATGTGCATCTCAAATCTACTAAGAGAAGAATGTTGGCTCCTCCTATATTCTGTCTGGGCAATGGCAGGAAACTCCCAGGGGATGCAGGCTTCCTGACTCCTCTTTAACATTTCTAGAATCTCTTTTGCTTCTCTTTGATTGACAAATAAACATAAATAGAGAAAAAGCCACTTTGCCCTAGCCATCCTTTCTCTTGCTGAATACCTACCTACATTTGCACTTTCCCCTCTGCATTAGTCAGGGCTACTCAGAAGCCCCAAAAGACTCTGACCGTAACTAGTCTTACTGGAAACACGGGGTATGAAGACAATGGAGGTGGTGAAATCCTTGACTCGGTGAATAACAAGGGCAAAGACACAGCAAGGGCTGCTGGGAGTCCGGGGCTCAATGCATACCTTTTCCCTCTTTCTCCCAAATTTGCTTCCTTCTGGATATGAGCTAAGTTTTCTTATGACTCCATTGAGGAAGTCTAATAACTTTGCCCCTGGCAGTTCAAGATTCAACCCTCACAACATCACAACTGAAAAGTGGTGGGTCAGTAGGGAAACCTAGCCTGGCAAAGGTCCGGATGTGAGGTTAGAATTCCCAAGCAAGACCATGACCATCGTCTCAGCTGAACCCTACAAGAAGCCTATTTTCAAATATTCCAGTATTGCTTCCAAGTTGAGGAAACTGAGACTGAACAGACCTAAATGGCTCTCATGCTGTTTCAGAATTGAAGAGCAAGAGAAAAGCTCCCAGACTACTTTTAGAAGCGCTAGTAGGTAATGATAAACATATTGCATAAGTTCAAAATAATGTGTTCTTTGCAGAGACTAGGCTTAGCACCTTTCGTGAATTCCCTCATTTCCCCCTCCATAAACTGTGTAGTGTAGGTTCTCTTACTGTCATTATTCTACGGAGGGGAAATCCAAGGGACACAGAGTACAGTCACCTTCCAAAACGTACACACTAGGGGCTGGAGCGGTAGCTCAGCGGTTTCGGCCTTGCCTGGCAAGCACGAGGACCCAGGTTCAAACCCCAGCACCACGTACACAGCTAAGTGTTGGAGCAACTAAGGCCATGTGAAAAACTCAATAAAGTTGTTTCTCTCTTTCTCTGTCTCTCTCACTGTCCCTCTCTCTTTAAAAAAAAAAAAAAAAAAAGTACACACTAAGTGGAAGAGTCAACCAAGTGCACGCTCTGAACCCCTAAGCTATAATGTGACCCCCACCCCTAGTGCCTCACCAATCTATTACCATTAAAAAGCCAACTTTATGAAAAAGCAAGTACAGAAAATATATGAGTAAATGGTATACCTCATATAGGATAAACCATAGGTTCTATAGGAATGCAGAGCAGGAAGAAGGAAACCTAAAGTATCCAGGAAAGATTTGAAGGAAGAGGATGGTTCTGGGCTCCTAAGGATGCAGAGGAGTCAGCTGAAAACTGCGGTGAGGTAACAACATTTAAGGAACTGCCCTGACGACAGCATTTAAATGTCAGCATTTACAACATAATAAGCAAAGGAGTGCAGTCAAGAATAACCTTGGCATTTTGGAGGATGAAAAGAAGAAAATTAATTAGAAGAGAAAGCCAGTCTTTGAATCCTCCTTGTCTTCCCTTTACTTCTTCTTGCCATCATTATTATTTAATTTTTATAATTCCAAGTTGTCTTCAGAATCTGCCTATAGGTTCTCTTTTCATATTAAAAATGCACATGCACTCTAAACAATAGATTGCCTTTATAGAAATTTCTAGGTCCTTCTACCCCAACCAAGCTGGTACGTGAAACTCTGGTTCAGAACTCCTATGCTAACCATTCTTAGCTTGGGTTTTTTCTTGGCTAAATAAAGCCATATACCAGGTAGTATGAGAACTACATGGGGATCTGTTTGCTGGTACTTTCTGCCTCAGTCTAGAAGCTTCATATGGGGGCTCTTTCTATATCTGGAAGGTCATGCAGTGTAGTAAAAGGTTTAATATTAGAAAGCTCAACCTTGGCTTAGCTACTTCCAAGCTAGAAGGTCTTGAGAAACATGAAACTCCCTGGCCTCAGTTTTTGGATCTGATAAGTGGGAGTAATCACCATGACTACATTTCAAAATTACTGTATGAAAACAAATTGCTTATACCTAGTGCTTGGCTCTGAAGAGTTGCTCAGAAAATTACAGCATACTTCTATTTCTATCCTTACCAGCACATCTATTACTTAACATTTTAAACTCTGAGAGAACAAGACTTACCTAATTTTCATTTGCAAAAAAACAAAGGTAAAATCCCATGCATTATTTTTTTCCTGCAGAGTGAGATGGGAAGGTAAGAGTTAACCAGTACCTTCGATGTGTATTTCCATGTTTAACTTTAAGCCTGATTTCTGATTGCCTAAATTCAGTTTTCTACTTCAAACGAGACACACATCCCAATTATTTGGCTAACCATGCAATAAGAGATATTTTATATTAAAACTTCAGTTATGGGTCTCTCTTTTGCTAAGGATGGATTTCAGTGCCAGGGGACCTTGTTAGATCATTTCTTATAATCAATTAGTCAGTGTATGGGCAAGGCTATAAATTCTCATCCTCTTATCCTCTCCCTATAGCTTTTGATTTTTTTTCTTCTTCTTTTCATTGAAGATAAGACACCCAAGAAGCACCCCAAGCAGTTGTCATTGCATTTCACATAGTTTAAAAGTTACATCCTCTCCTGGCTCAGCTTCTCACCCCAATAGAAAGTGGGGGTCCGCCACAACCTCTCCCTGCTTAATGCTGACAGATAAACCCACTCTAGGCTCCCTGAGGATTTTGCACAAAGCATACAGTGCCTTGGAAAATTACTGTGGATGCAAAATATCAGCATTAAAAGAGCTATTTTAAACTAAATTGATTCTTTGTTCTTTAGCCAATTGGCTAATCCTCCTCTTGAGACATGCTTCCATTTAGGAAAGCAAAAAACACAGCTCATGGACTGAGACTTAGAAGAGGCGAGGGATATGCTGACACAGACATTAAGTGGGATTGAGCCGAGAGGGCAGCTGCATCCTGATGAGCTACTTGAGGATTTTTCCAGCTCCATGGTCTCCTGTGCAGGAGCATGGCCCTGGAAGGAGTAAGAGAGAAGCCATGGAAACCCAAGAGAGCCAGTCCTGGTGTCTGGATCAGTCTGCATTCAGCAAGCCAGTAGCTGGATGCAAGCATGACTCCATTCCCTCTTGGGATTTCTGAAATAGCTTCAGGTTACAAGAGAAAACTCTCATGTCCACATTTCCATATTCACATATGGCTCCAAGGAGAATCCTTAGGAAGAAGAGGAAAAAAATATAGAGACTCCACCACAGTGGGCTCCCATCAGGACAGGCTAGCAAGTCGAGGGGTTAGGGGAACATTTAGGAATGGGCAAGACAGAGGAAGTGTAGGAGGACAGGGACATGGTCAGAGCCTGAGAAATGTCTCTCTACAACTGAGTATCTGAAATAACTTTCTTTTTTCATTATAATATTATGCTACTATTTTATTATTACATGGTATCTATTCAATATAGAAATGTAGTTGAATAACTGGAAAAAAAAAGAGTCTCTATAATTCCCAAATTACTTATAAATCATTTAAGTCATCTTCCTATGTATGTGTTAAAGTCAATATGCATCTTTTATGTTAGACATAATGTTTTTTACTTAGTAAAAAGTGGATAATACATCATTCATTCATTTAAGTGTATGATCATGTTGGAATTGCATAGAATTCCATTGTATTAATAAACCATATTTTAATATTTTAGTGTTCAATTTTTGGACATCTATGCTGTTTCTGAATTTTCATCTATTATAAACAACTGAAGAGAATATTTTTGAACACACATTAACATGCATTTTTCTAAATATCCTGATAGGGCTCATGTCTTAATCACCCTTCCCACTCCAGACCCTAGTTTCAATACTTGGTTTATGACAGCTAAGGTAGTACTGAGCTGTTCCCAGGGAAAAAATAAAGCAGAGCATCCCACACTCAATTCAAAGTCCCCCAGAAGCTGGTTCATCCTGGGCCTCCTCAGAGGCTCTGACACTGTCAAGTTATTAATAACAGAAGACGAATGGAATAGAATAGAAGACCCTGAAACAAACCCACAACTCTTTAAACATCTGATTTTTGACAAAGGAGAACAAAATATTACACGGAGGAGAGACAGCCTCTTCAACATATGGTGCTGGAAAAACTGGACAGCCACTTGCAGAAAGTTGAAATTAGACCCATATCTTTCTCCTTGCACGAGAATCAAATCAAAATGGATCAAGGAGCTAGGAATTAAACCAGCTACCTTGCAACTGATGGAAAACAAATTAGGTCCAATACTTCAGCATTTGGGAGTAGGCAAAGACTTTCTCAACATGTCTCCTAAAGTGAAGGAAGTAAAGTCAAATATCAGTGATTGGGATGCTATAAAGCTAAAAAGCTTTTGCAGTG
>PVKS010021246.1:0-35558 GCA_004027875.1 Aplodontia rufa | reverse complement strand
TGTCAGTGCCTGTTTTTATATATTACCAGAGTGTGTTGTCCAACTTTTGTGATGGCTATCTTAATTTTACATCTTGCTATTTCACCAAATTCTTTTATTGGTTTTGTCATATTTTATTACAGATTCTCTTGGGGTTTCTAGGTGTGTTGTTATATCACCTCCACATAATGATGCTTTGATTCTCTTACATCTCTGATTATTTTCTTGTCTGATCATTTCGTCTGATATCTTGAATTCGATGTTAAATAGTAGTGGAGATGGTGGGTATCTTTGCCTCTTTTCCTGACCTGAGTGGGGCTACCTCTAAGTGCCTCCCTGTTAAGTAAGATGATGGCTTTGGAACTGAGATTTATGTTGTTTTATCATGTTAAAAGTTCTACATGAATTCCGATTTTGAGTGTTAAAAACAACAACTCAGGAATAGGTATTAAGTTTTGTTGAAGATCTTTTCATGAGTATGATGATAATCACCTAGTTTTTTTTTCTTTCTATTTTTTTGGTAAATTGAGCCATGCTTTCATTCATGAAATTCAACCTTCATGGTTATGGTATATTTATTTTGGGGTATGTGTATATACATGTTTGCATTCATGTATGTCTAAATTTTAAATTTTTTTCTTGTTTCTTTTTTCAAAGAGAGAGGGACAGCGAGAAATAGAGAATCAATTCTATTTAATTTTTCACGTGTCTTTTGTTGCTCCAACACTTCACTGTGTACATGGTGCTGGGGCTTGAACTTGTGTCCTTGCACATGCCAGGCAAGCATCACAACGGCTGAGCCATTGCTCCAGCCTCATGTTATTTGTTTTTGAAGGATGAAGAACCTGGAGAAAAAAATTGGGTCTAGTAAGTGAACAAACACATTCCACTCCTCTACTCTTTATTATTCTATGGCTTGTAAATTAAATGGATTTTTCTGGTAATCACATTTGGTTTTGAACGAGTATACATCAGTGTTTTCTTTTCTGAATCTTAAATCACTTGTTTGTTTCAGTCCTTTAAAAGAACAAATCAGGGGGTTGGGGATTTAGCTCAGTGGCAGAGTAGTTGCCTAGCATGTGCAAGGTCCCGAGTTCAGTCCTCAGCCCTGAAAAAAATAAAGAACAAATCAGTAGCAAAATGTAACAGAATTCTGTGAAGAGTTGCTTATTTTAGACGGATTTGACAAAGGCACTGAAATGAGCAGGCACAGTTGAGTGTGAGTTGGCGTAGGCTGGAGTGGTGGGCAGACTGTGTCCTACCGGGCTTCTGCCGGAACCACATGCCTTTTGTGTTGCACTACTGACTCAGTCCGAGTCCTTAGACTTTGGTGCTTCTTCTTCTTTTTTTTTCTTTGAAAGACAGAGTCAGAGAGAGAGAGAGAGAGAAAGAGAGAGAGAAGCAATTTTATTTTTCCACCTGACCTTTGTTTCTCCAACACTTATGTATGTGGTGCTGAGTTTTGAACCTGGGTCCTCGTGCATGCCAGGCAAGTGCTCCAATCACTGAGCCACTGCTCTAGCCCCTTCACAACATCTTTCATGTGGGGAAGAGTGCTAGGTTCTCCCATGAGCATGCTAGGTCCAATGGATTGTCGTTGGTGCGTGAATATCCGCGTCATTTGGGTCTGAATATTTCTATTTTCCTGGAACAGTGTAGACTCTGTATGGGTAAAGTTTGTTGACTTGAGTTGTTACTGACTTTCCCTATTTTTCCCTGTGAGAGAACATTAAAAAAAAAAAAAAACCTTTAATTTTCACATGGCAGGTTTAAATTCCCAAAGTTGGCTGCACCCAGACTCATGCTACGTGCACTGCTCGGTGCCCTCACACTGGGGGCACTCCTCCCAGGGAGATGGACAGACAGGGTCTATATTTTTCACCCCTGCCATACTTTAGTGATTGCTCTATGGAGCATGTGAAAGTAATGCTATGTGAGGCTGGATTATAAAAGGATATAGCTTCCATCTGTCTGTCGGTCTGTATCTCTGTACTGTAGCCCTAAGAACTCAGTCATCCTGCTGGGAGAAACCTAAACTTCTCTACATACAGAGACCACGGGGAGGGCCCCACCTGGAGAAGAACTGAGGCTCCCTCGTCAGTGTCCACCGATAGTGGCCAGGTGTTTGAATGAAAGACCTTCCAGATGGTTCCAAGCCCCACACACTGGAGGTGGAGACACAACACCCCTGCTGTTTGCTGGTCACATGCCTGACCCATTGCATACATGAGCTTAACAGATGGTTGTTTTATGCCAATAAACATTAGAATAATTTGTTAAGTAGCCATATCTACAACATTATAATAAGCCATTTATAATTGTGTCTAAAATAAGTATTTCAGAAAAGTTTGCTTTCTTTTTTGGCGGGAATAGGCTTTACTCATGCTTTACTCTCACGGCTAGTCATTCAGGGGACCAGACTAGATTCCTTTTGCCTGTTAACCCATGGTGTGTTCTAGGTTAAATCTTCCTCTCTTATGTGCATAGGTGCATTTTGATGTCTACCACCATTGGTCTCCAGGGCAGCTCTGACCTCTTTTCTGAGCTTCATACGTGCATTTTGAGCTGCCTCTGAGCATTTCCACATTTACAGATTCAGCAGGTAAAATAACCTCCCAAGTAAAAAACCAGATTCATTTTCTGCATTTCATCTGTCCCTGTGGCTTTGATGGCACCCTTGTATTCCACACAGTTTACCATGTGGTAGCATTGGCCTTTGTGTCCCCATGTCCTTGGATGCATGGGGACAGCTGTCATAGAGCCCTGTTGCTTCCTGGTCTGTGGCCCTTTCTCCTTGACACTAGTTTCCTTCTTCTGTTATAATCTTATTCATCTTCAGGTCTCTTTCTCCTGGATCCGTCTCCCTGCAGGGTTACCAGAGCTTTCTTTCCAGGACACAGCTCTGGCCCTCCCTCATCGAAGAAAGGTTCTTGTTGGTTGTGTTTACAGAAATATGAAGAGGAAGTAGAGGTTTCGCATTTACTCCCTCCTTCCGCCTCCCAGTCCTCCCTTTCTGAACCTCTTGCACTTGTTATGATTGATGAGCCAGTGCTGATCATTGTTATTGACTGAAGTCTGTAATTTACCCCATGTGTCATATATTCTACGGATTTGACAAATATAGAATGGCACGTGCCCCTGATTATGGTGTCATAGAGAATACTCTTATAGCCCTGTAAGTCCTCTGTGGTCCTGACCTGTTCATACCCTCCCCCAACCCCTGGCCACCCCCTTTAGTGTCTCTACAGTTTTGCCTTTTCAGAAATGACATGTAACCTTTCCAGCTTGGCTTCTTTCACTCGGCAGTATGAATTTAAGTTTCCTCCATGACCTTTCCAGGATGATAACATATATCTCTGTACTACTGAATAGCGTGCCATCGTCTGGGCATACCACTCTTTATCCATTCACCTGTTGAAGGACATCTTGGTTGTCTCCAAGGTTTGGCAATTATGAATAAAACTGCTGTATTTGTGTGCAAATTTTTGTGTAGATATAACTTTTCAACTCATCTGGTTAAAGATATTCTTTAATGTGATTTTACATTTTGAATAGATAATATATTGATATGGTTCAAAGTTTTAATGATATTTAAGAAGGTTCTCACTGAGAAGTCTTCCCTCATTTCTGTCTACTTGGATTTCTATCTTATAGAACTCTTTTTATTAACTTTTTGCACATCTTTCCAATGTTTTTTTGCAGAAACAAAATCAAACCTTGAGTATTTAGCTTTATTTTTTCCTTTTATTTCATGAAAGTAGCACATAATATACACTATTCTGGAATTTGATTTTTTAATTTATTTTTTGGTACTGGGGATTGAACCCTGGGGTGCTTTACCACAAGCCACATCACCAGCCCTCTTCCTTTTTTATTTTGACACAGGGCCCCGCTAAGTTGCTCAGGCAGACTTTGAACTTGTGATCCTCTTGCCTCAGTCTCCTGAGTTGCTAGAATTACGATGTGCACCACCGCACCCAACTGAAACTTGAGATTTAAATGTATGATTTCAAATTTATGTAAAAGTTCTGCAAATTTGCGTTCCCCGCCTTGATGTTTTCTAAAGATCTTTATCTATACACAAAGTGTGTGTCCACTTTTCTTTTACAGCTGCCCAGTAGTCCATTGAGGAGATGCACCATGATTAATTTAATTGGTCACCTATGGTTGGACACTTGGACTGTTTCCAGGCATTTTGTAGTCCCAGCATTGCAGCTGAAGAGCCTTGAACTTGGGTCCTCTTGTCCACACTCATGTAGCCCTGGCACATACTTCCAGATGCATGGTAGCTGGGTCATACTGCAAAGCTTTTGTAATATTTGACCTGCATAAAGGTTGTATAATTTCCCGCTTTGCTATCTTCATTCTTAGCTGCTGTCTTCCAGCTTGCATCCCAGGCCCCAGCTATACTGAGCTGCTCATTCTTTCTTGGACAAACAACATGTTTGCATTTCTCTGTGCTTTTTCTCTTTCTATTCTTTGCTGAGAAAGTCCTTCCTTTCATCCACTTTGTAGACTCATAGGCATCCTTGATGGCCCTGCCACCAGTATGCCTTCCTCCCACTAGCTTGCCACCTCTTTGTGAACACATAACATGTTACTCATGTTTTAACATTAAAAAGCAGTTGAAATTTACCAAGACTCAAAACTAGCTGGATGAATTCTGACTGAGAGTCAGGGGTCCTGGTCCTGGGTTCTTGTCCTGCCTTCATTCTTACTGTGTCTTGGGCCTTTGAGCTTTTCTGAGACTTGGTTTCCTGCTTTGCCAGATGGGGATCATAACACCTGCTCTCCTGTGTTTGGCTTTTGTGAGATGTGGAAGCTGACCTGTGAAAGCATTTTATAAACTTTGAGGAGATCATTGTGAAGAAAGGATTTTTTTTTCTTTTTTAAAAAATAATTGACTAGTGCTGAGTCTCTGTGACTCCAGGTCTCAACACCCAAACTTTTTTTTATCTTTGGCACATGCTCCTGAGTCTGCTTTTGAAGTGCACTCTTACCATTCAACTCCTTTATAGTCACACCTGTCTCTACTCTGTCCTTGTTCCAAGGGCAAAATGATGGATTCTTTCCCATAGTTGGGTCTATGAGCTACAATTATTTTCATATGCCTTTTATAAAAGCACCATTAGCATACAGATTTTTTTAACTCTAAGGAGTGAGAACTTCCCATAAGAACCCATCTATTCCTCATCCATTTCATGATATTTAAAATACATATTCCCTTGAAACCTCATATTGGACTGTTGAGGTCTCAGGAACGCATATCCTGAGAATAACCATGTGCAGAAAGTCATCCTGATGTCTTATCCGCCCACTTGTCCTTCCCCCTGGCCCATCCTTCCAGGTGACTTCCCTTCCACCTTGTTCCCTCATCTGCCCTTCATCCTCCCATCAGTCAGCTCCATCCATCAATCACCTCCCATGTGTCAAGTTCACTTTGCTTGAGGTTGGAAGAATAAGAAATGAGGTTCTTCAGCACAGAGTTGCTCAGTTTCTAAAATTACACGCATGTTTTTGTTCAGCTGCAGAGTTGGCAGATTGGAACATCTTAACTTTATATTCTTTATTCTTTCCCCTGTGGATTCTGTTTTTTTTTTTTAACAACCTCTCTTTGGGTTTCAGATAGGAGGGATAAATATGTATCTATCTTTGAAACCCCCCCCCCGTTTTCTCTCTGAGGATACTGTGTCACTGTGCATATTAGGACTCCTCTCAATTTTACTTCAATTACAGCTTTTCCCTCTGAATGCAGGGAGGTTGAGGAAGCAGATGAGAACTTCCAGGATTAAGATGTGCTCTCTGTGTGTTTGTGTGTGTATGTGTGTGTGCGCGCCCGTGCACATGCGTATGGGTGTGTGCATACACACCCAAGATAGAATAAGTCTACTCTTACATGGCTGAGCATTCCATTTAGGAAAACATTGAACTGATATTAGAATACTGTTCCAGAAAACAATGGATTTCAGCTAAAATTTACAGTATTCACACTTTGTGCTCAAGAGTCTAACTGTACTACTTTTTATGGAGACAGAAAGAACCCTTGGTAGCAGGGTTACTTTTGACACACTATTTTTTGAAGGAGTCTGTTTTATTTGTTAATGAATCTCATTTCCCTCCTTCATTGCTTTTCTTTCCTTGAAAGTTAATTGTAATTTATGTCTGTCTTCCACTACATGAAGTATTGTGTGGACTCCGTATACTCGTAATTTGTGGTGGGCTTCTGGTAGGTCATTTCCGTTTTCTTCACCAGTGAAAATATTTATGAGAAGAATAAAAAATTGAGAGCATTGTTAGAAAAGTTGTCCAGATGGAGGCTGTATTTGTGGGTGTGTGTGTGTGGGCGGGGTGGAGTCCTGAATTTTAATTGTGAAGGTTATTCTTACAATAGGAAAGCCCAAGTCATTCTACAAACAGAGAAGGCTGAGCTGAGCTCCATGGCCCCTGGACAGATTGTATGCTGTTCTCCCTGTCCCTTTGTTTTCTTCTTTTCAGTACCTGGACCAGATTTGCCCTGGCTTTCATGAGAGCAAGACTTGGCAGCAGGGCTCCCTTCCCAAACCTACTTCTGATCCCAGGCCTCTGCAAAGCCAATTTTCAGTTCTTTCTCTGTTAGGTTGATTCCAGGTGGCTGGGGCAGGGCATCAGGCAGCCTGCTAAGGGAAAGGAACAACCAATCAGATGCTGGCAGACAAGCCCCAATGGTGGCGCCCAGGCACCTGATGATTGATGGATTCACCAGCCAATCCCCAAAGGACAAGGCCTCCAAAATTCCTCTGCCCACCCCAGACTATAAAGTCGGTGCTCAGCCAGGGCAGGTGTCACTTCCCCTGTATGCCCTCACTATGGTAGGCCTGTGAATCTGGCTCAAGAGTCGCAGATCCCAATAAAAGGTTTTGCTCAGCCACTCTTAAGTGTGACCACCTTTTTTGAACACCCATGCCTGAATTTACACCCGTTTTTCTGATTTTTTTTTACAGTTTCTCTCTCTCTCTCTCTCTCTGCCCACACACTCTCTCTCTTTTGTACCAGGAATTGAAACCAGGGGTGCTTAACCACTGAGCCACATCCCCAATCCCAGCCCGTTTTTATATTTATTTTTTATTTTGAGACAGGGACTCACTAAATTGCTTACAGCCTTGCTAAATTGCTGAGGCTGGCTTTGGACTTGTGATCCTCCTGCCTCAGCCTCCTGAGCCTTCACTGTACCCAGTTCTCAGAGATCTCTTAAAACTATAGGGAAATACAAAGTGATTCTAAAATGTGGTTGATGGTGTTGCCCTCTGACCGGACTACCTTCTTTAGTCTTTATTTAGACTTTTATGAACTTTAAGAACAGATAACCTGTCAAATAGTAGGAACACACTGGAATAAAAAAATTTAAAAATAAAGAAAAAAAATCCTCAACGATCATGAGCATTTCTGCTTTAGAGTTGCAGTTTCCCTAAAACTAGACAATTTCTCTAAAGCATCCCGTTTCCCAGGGTATTCTCCCCCTTCCATAAGAAGTTCGGCTGATTCATCAGTGCATCCCATAATGTTTTTTTCGCTGGTGGTGCCAGGGTTGTGTTCACCATCTGAGTACAGTAGGAGAGGCACAATGGTCGCATTTCATTAGCTGAAACGCCTATTGTGTGAGATCTACTCCCCCTTTCACTGGGGAATGTCCACAAATAGTGTCGCTGAGACTGGGGCAGTGTAGGCGCCAGCAGGAAGCTGATCCTGCTTTTCATTTTTGACCCAATGAAGGGCTTGCTCTGCAGGATCATTGTTTTTGTCTTTGTCCACAGGGCCTTTTCAAGGCTCATCTATTCCACCATTCATGGCAGGTGTCCCCCTGCAGCCACCCCAGAGGGGCAGACTCAGGACAGGCGATTCCTTTAAAATCTCAGGATTCTAGAGTTAGGTAGAATTGACATTTGTAGGTAGCCTTACCACTCTCCCTCTGCTGCTCTGGGCATTCCTAAATTGTTATGCAGCTTTGGCACCTGAAAGTCACACTTACTGACAGATTTGTTGTATGAAAAGCAGGGAGGGAGTAGCCACGGGGCAGCAAGACAAATTGCTCATCCCTTTTCACAGTTCACTTGAATGGCTTAATAACCAAAGCTGAGATGGCAGCCACTTCTAAAGATCCATCCAAGTGTGGAACACTTTCTTTTTCTAATAAAAATTTAGTTGGGAATTTTGTCTTGGGGCACTAAATTGTGTTTGTCACACCGAAAGAAGATTGAAGTGCTCTATGGATATTTTTTCCTGTTGAAACCTCCTCTGCTACTTCAAATCCCACTTTTCTCTGCCTCATTAAAAATGTAGCAAGTGCTAAGGTCCGTGAATTTTATTTAAAAAATAAAAAGACTGCCTGTGGAGTTTATGTTCTGGATGGCTGGCTTTACAAAGTTTAGCTAATTACCTCTGGTGTAAATGTGCCTTAGTTTGTGAGATTTGCTCCTAACCTGGGATTTTAAATTACCAATGCATATGAGAGTAATGTGCTCCCCTCCTGGCCCCACTCCCCAGAGGTGGTTGTGATTAGTCAGATTTAAAACACAATGGAGCGGGCTTGAATAACTGTCACAGAAGGACCCTTGTTAAGCCCAGGCTTCAGTGGTAGGTTGGTGACAAAGAGGCTGCCAGGGGCATGTGTTACAGGCTCCGTAAGGCTCTGTGCACACAAGGGGGGTTGGCTGCATTGGCTTTCAGTTCTAGTGCTTATGAGGGGATGATTTGGCCCATCTGGCCATTTGGGGATCCCCTTCCTTCCTCATCATTCTCTCTTTGGCCTGGAAATTGTCAGGTTGGCTGCCTACAGTCTGAACTCCCACAAGGACCATCTGGTCTTGTTTGATTCAGTGTGCGACATTTTTATCAATCCTTGTTGAGCCCTTGCAGCTCTGTGCCTCAGTGTCGTCAGAGTAGCTCCCCTCGAGCACAGTGGGGCCCTCCCTGCACCCATGAATACAATGTGGACTTTCCTGTTTCCCTTTTCAGGCGCTTCACTCTGTCTGGAATATCTTTTTTTGTTTCTTTCTTTTTCTGTAGCAGGAGTTTGAATCCGTGGGTGCTTAATCATGGAGCCACATCCCCAGCCCTTTTTACTTATTTGGATACAGTCTTGCTAAATTGCTTAGAACCTCACTAAATTGCTGAGACTGGTCTTGAATTTGTGATCCTCCTGCCTCAGCCTCCAGTGTTGCTGGGATTATAGGTATGCACCACCACGCCCAGCTTTCTGGAATATCTTGATGCCTGGCCCATTTTTCAAGATCAACTCAAATATGGATAAAACCTCTCGCCACTTAGATGTGTTCCCTTTTTCCTTTGCACCTTTATTATGCTCTCTGATTTTCATAATCCACTCGTCCATCCATCCATTAAAAGTAAAGCTTATTGGTGCCCAAACCGAGGTTTGGATTTTCAGTTTCCTGTTTTCCTGTGACACCAACCTTCGGATATGTAAATGGACTAAACAACGAAGATATCTCCCTTCTTTCCTGGAGCTTATATTCTAGCTAGGAGAGATAGAGTAGTCAGCTATGTAATATTTTATCAGGGGGTAAGTGAAAAAAACCCAAAAAACAAACTAACAAAACAAAACAAAGCAGGATAGGTTTGGCAAGAAGGAGGGGGCAAGATGCCATGAGTATAAACCTAAGTGACAAACCTAAGTGACATTCAAGTCATTGGGGCAGTTATAGTAATTCATGTGTGTTCCTTCTCCTTCCTTCCCAACTGAAGGACAGCAACTGGCCATTCTCATTGATTTTCTGCCAGCAACACTTGTCACAAAGTACTTCGAGTGTAGTGGGTACTCTCTAAATAATTGGCAAAATGGAAATAAATGTGTAAAAATGAATTTGAGGACAAACCAATAAAACCATTTCCTATTTCTACTTTTCCCCCTGCCTTTTAAAAACATTATGATAAATCTCTTTAAGAAGCAGATATTCCTTCCCTATTTACTCATTCTTTTCAAGACAGAATTTGTCACTTGTGCCCAACGGGGAAAGGGGTTTTGGAAAGTCTTGGCCAACGCCTATCTTAGTCAGTTTTTCAACTCAACAACAAATACTTCAGATACTTAACTTATGCAGAGATAAGGGTTATTTTGGCTCACAGATTTGGAGATTCCAGTCTGTGATTTGTTGCCCCATTGCTCTGGGTCTAGGGTGAGGCGATTCATCAGGGCAGGAGTGTGTCAGAGGAAAACCGTTTATGATAAGAGCCAGGGGGCAACAGAGAAAGAGTAGGAAGCTGGGGTGCCATAATTCCCATCTGAGGCCCCCAAGGACCTAGAGACTACCCACAAGGCCTTCCTTCTTAGAGGTTCCATCCCCTCGCAGCAGCGCCACCCTGGGATCAAGACTTAACACATGGCTGTTTGGGGGTCATTCAACATTCAACATCCAAACGCCCAAACCATCAACTGTTCTTGTTAAAACATGGAAGAATGTGATTTTTAAGATAGAAGCTTCAGTTCCACTTAGAAAAGCACAAGGAATGTAATTATGCTTCCTGCTTTGTCCTGTCTGTGCTCTAGAGGAATCATTTATTAAAAGAAATACATTTTGGCAACTGAAGAGGGGAAAACATTTCAAGAGTATGTTTTGTTGTCAGTTTTGCCATCCAAAACTCAAGGGTTTCATGGCAACTCCTGGACTGAATTAGCTTTTAGTTTGCCGAT
The DNA here is from genome assembly GCA_004027875.1 of Aplodontia rufa. NCBI lineage: Eukaryota > Metazoa > Chordata > Mammalia > Rodentia > Aplodontiidae > Aplodontia > Aplodontia rufa. Next base: position 24,895 of record PVKS010021246.1, on the reverse strand, counting down.
ATGTATCAAGTGAAATGATATCCCCCAGGGCAAAGCAGCCTGTGACATGGATTATGCAGGCATAGATGTCACCTGACCAACCAGTGTGGGCGCTGTGTGCATTTCAGCTCTTACCTGAGGTGCAGAGACTATGGGAAATCAATGCAGAGTAACTTTCTGGGTTGTGTAAGGTCGATATAGCTGTCTTGAACTAAAATAAATGAATAAAAATAACAAAAAGCAAAAAAACTAAGGCTTCAGTGACTCAGGGCTTTCAAACTGTCTTATTTAAAGTGTAAGTGATGCTGTGGCTCATAAAATGATCCCCAGGGAGCCCAAGAGCTCTGTGCGGTTTAGAGCCCTGAGTCTCAAAACTGCATCCATCATTCAGAGAGTGCATCCCAGGCTCAAAGAATGCCAGAGTCGCCAGGCACTTTGGATAACCTGGTGCCCAAGCCCAGTCCCCTCGTGGGCTGCAGGGTGGGGAGGAGAAGGAAGAAGTAAGCAGGCATCTGAGTATGTCCCCCTGGTCCTGCACCTTCCCCTCCTTTTGCCACAGTAAACTTTGACCATTTTTTGTTGTTTTTGTTGTTGTTGGTCGTGGTGTTGGTGCGTGTGCATGCGTGCGTGCGTGCGTGTGTGTGTGTGTGTGTGTTTATAGTTCTGTGTAAGAGTTATTTTGAAGGAAGTGCTTTTGTGGTTAAAAATACTTTGGAAGAAGAAACAGTTTAACATAAATTAGTTTCCTTGGGTCAAGTCACAGCAGCCCAGAGAAGGTAAGACATGCAAGTCTAAGTGGCCTCCACTGTGTTTCTGACAGCAACTAGAAGCACACTTGTGTGGGCCTGTTTCCTCTTGCCTGCCTCACTGCCTTCGTGTGAGAATTCAGTACAACAGCCTGGAGAGCCGTGTGTAAGAAGGTATATGTTGTAATGCCATAGTGTCATGCCAATAGTATTATCATTTCCCCTTTTTTATCAGTACTGCAACCAGATAGGTTGTCAAATTGTGTTCCAGGAAACCTTAGGAATCGTTGCAGGGATTTCAGGAAACTTGCTTTTTTTTTTTTTTTTAAAAAGGGAGAAAGGGACAGTGAGAGAGAAAGAGAAATTCAGTTTTATTTAGTTTTTCATGCGGCTTTCGTTGCTCTGACACTTAGTTGTGTGTGTGGTGCTGGGTTTGAACTCACGTACTTGCGCAAGCTCTGTAATCACCCAGCCACCGCTCCAGCCCCAGAAACTTCCTTCTTTGGACAAAGCATTTTCCCTTTTAGCTGCTTTCTGTGTCAAGCTTCTGGGTGTGGTTCCTTTTGAAGATAGAGCTCTATACCTTCAAAAAAGTTGAAAACCACAGATCTAGCAGGATTTTTGCAAATGAAAATAAATAACTGTGTTCATTTGAAATGCCTGCGGTCATCTGTGACTATGGCAGTAGCCAGACTGAGTGTTCAGGAAACTGATAGGCAGAATACCTGGTTCAAGATGATCACATCTATTGAAGGTGGATAGATTGACTTGAACCAAACAGACTGAACTCACCAGGGAAACCTTTGAGGTGCACTGAGGCTCCAGGTGTCCTTTGAAGCTGGGTGCTCTGTGACTGATATGATGCTCCATTGAGAGTGACAAGGTGGAAACCAGGTGGTACCCAATGCGTGATGGTGCTTTCTTTCTTGTCTTCATCTTCCAGTGCACTTACATTTCAATTGACCAAGTTCCAAGGACACATGCCATAGTGATAAGCAGACCCGCCTGGCTTTGGGGGGCAGAAATGGGAGCCAATGAACACGGAGTGTGCGTAGCCAATGAAGCTGTCAACGCCAGAGAACCGGCTGCTGAGACGGAAGCCTTACTGGGGATGGATCTGGTCAGGTACTGCATGGTGATTCTTTGACCCAATTGCCCAGACAGAAGCCTGGAATGGGAACAGGATTTATTTCCTGTCCTCATATCTGCTAACATAATCATCCCCAAAATGATGTGTGCCTTTTTTTTTTTAAAAGAGGGGACAGTGTGAGAGAGAGAGAGAGAGAGAGAGGGAATCAATTTTATCTAGTTTTTCATGCACCTTTCGTTGCTCGGAGACTTTGGTGTGTACGTGGTGCTGGAATTTGAACTTGCGTACTCGTGCTTGCTGGGCAAGCGCTGTAACTGCTGAGAAATTGCTCCAGCACCCTATTGTGTGCCTTTTGATAGAAACTTTCAAATGGTGTGAAAAAAGAATAGGCTACAATGGAATATCATTCAGCAATCAAAAAGAGTGAAGTATCATTATACGCTACAGATGGTCTTGAAAACATTATACCAAGTGAAAGACGACATACACAAAAGTCATATGTTATACAATTTTATTTGTATGAAATAATACAGAAGAGGCAAATCCATACAGGCAGGGATTGATTAGTGGTTGCATAGGTTGGAGTGGGGTGAGGAATGGTGATTCTAAATGGATATGAGGTTTCTTTTTGGGGTGTTGAAAATGTTCTATACTTGAATCATGGGGATAATTGGCACAACTTTGTGAATAGATTAAAAACCACTGACTGTGTAGTGTGGGAAAATTTTATGGTATTTGAAATATATAACAACATGTAAAAGATACACACACACACACACACACACACACACACACACACAATACGAAAGGGGAAAAAGAACAGATGACTTCCCTATTTCACCCTCTACCTCTCAGTTGTCTCTTTTCTTTCTTTTCCTCCTCTCCCAGCCACCATATACCAGAAGGAACTGGATGTGGAAGCTGGATGGGGCCGGGATCTTTGTCTGTTGTGCCTCCACATTCCCTCCCCTCCCAGGCATTGGGAGCTGTAGGCCTGGCACCCAGTGGGTGATCAGCAACTGAATTTTGATGAATGAAAAGCAAAAAGTGGGATAAAATAAAATGACCTTCTGAAATGGTTTTGTTTTTTACCAAAAGAGTGAAACAAAATGGAATTATGATGTAGTTGAATGAAGATTGGCTGGGAGCTGGGGTTGTGGCTGAGTGTGGATGAGGAACGATGGCCCAAGTCATGTTGCCTCATTGGGCCAACTTTCCTCGTGTTTTCAAGACGAGGTCTAGATTGGATGACCTCTGAAGGGCCTCCCAAATCTAACTTCCTATAAAAAGGAATGGAGATTTTGACATTGGTCTTGTAGGGGAGAAATTGCACATTTTTAAACCAAGGCCTCTGAGACCTACTGCTTCTATGAGCCAATGCGTAGGTGTGATAGGGACACCGTTTGGGTGACATATTGCTTTTATGTCTTCCTTATCTGTCCTTATTGTTCCTGGTCTTTATAAACTTGGAGCAGCAATCCTGAACTGCCAAAAAGGCCGAAAATGCCTCTTATGTATAAACAGTTTTCTCTTGATAAACAGAACAAAATATGTAGAATGATAAGCTTTAAATTTATGTTTTCATAGCTCTACAAGTATTTTTTAAATCTCTGTACTTAAGAGAAATCCTGAAAATGAAGAATTAGCAATGAAAAGCATTACTTTTTAATTCTGCATTTATAATGTTGTGTTTTGAGTTAAAATTGCAGTATGGGACTTTTATAACTGGCAAAACTCATTTTAACAGTTACTTTCTAAGAAATGGTATAAGAGAATGCTTATGCTTTTTGTTATTAGACCATCATAATTATACATAGTAACTGGGTTCATTTTTACAAAATCGTGCATGCAAGGAATTTGATTCCAATTCCCATTCACTCCCCTTTCCCTCCTCTCCTCCCTTGCTCTGATTCCCCTCCACTACTCTACTAAACTTCCTTTCTTCTACATATACCTAAAGGTGAAATTCCCTTGGGTATCTTTATATGTGAATATAACATGATTTTGCTAAATTCATTCCATTTATCTTTCCCTTTCCCTTCTTTCCTCCCTCAGTCTTATTCTCTACCTTCTACTCCACTGATCTTCCCTGTATCTTTACAGTCTCCAGTCTTCTCCCCAACTGCCTTCATTCCTTCATTTTGCTCTAGCTTCCACATACAAGAGGAAACATTTGGCACTTGATTTTCTGAGCCTGGCTTATTTCATTTAGCGTAATTTCCACCCATTTACCGTCAAATGCCATTATTTCATGAATGCTTTTTTCTTGCAAGCTTCAATTGATCTTTTCAAGATTAGCAATGCATAAGGCAACAGGAGTTTACAGAATATCTACTTATGTGACAGACTCTGAGCACATGAATGTGAGAAATAAGAAGTCTGACTCATTTTCATAATGTAACCTTAAGGTTCTCATATAGAAGGAAGCATCTTAGGTTGGGAACCCTGTGGTCAGAGAGAATCCATTTTTAAACTCCTTATCATATATCCCATTACACACATAGCTCTTTTCTGTACCCACCCCAATCGTTTGTTAGCCAATTGTGTAGACTGTACCCCTGAGCTCCTCCAATCAGAGTGAAGGGTAGGATTGTGTCAGATTGGAGATATAAGCAGGTGGACTGCTCGCTCAAGTTTGCTTGCTCATCGGATCCCCTCTGTGAGTGCATCTTCTGCAGAAGTAAAGTCTGTCTTGCTCACCCACTTCTGGACCCATGTTTGATTTTCTTATGGCATCTCAGAATTTTTAATAATTTTATTTCTAACATGAAGAAGTTCAAAGCTTCAAAGAGATTTTACTGTTTCAGGGAGAAGACAGAAAACTGAACAATACAAATTGTGTGAACAACGTAAGAGATTACAGTAGGAGAGAGGTGATTCAAGGAGATCTGAGATCAGATGTCACATGAACGGCACAGAATTCCAGGGTGTGGTCATCAGCAAGTGATGCTGGATGTTAAGAGAGTGTCAGAGACTGCGTACATTTGGGATGCTTTGAGGAGTTTTGGTTGACTTGGGTCTGCAAGACTGAGGGATATAGACAGCAAAGATATATTTGGCACATAATTGTTGTTGTGATAGCCAGCAAGGTCTTGGATAATAACATATATCAGGAGTAGATGGTGGGGTGAGAGCTGAACTTTAGCCATTTAATTTCAACTCTTTCTCTGGCTAGCTAAGTGGAGCTACTGCAGTAAAAATGGTGTGAGGAGGACTCTGTCACCAGAGGATTCTTCAGAGTGAGGCCACTATTATCTGCACCTTGTGTGGATCTTTGAGTTCAGGGTCTGGTCCTAGCTTAAAGCAGCTAGGATCAGTTCAACCAAGTCTGGTCGGATTCTGAGGGACCATTTTGTACCAACTAAATTCTAGAAGTGGTTCCTGAGCCAAAAGTTCTCCCATGTGAATTTCCAGGAATCTCCAGGAAATGCTGATGCTGTGGATTCAGCGATGCAGTTTGAGTGGCCAGGTTCTAGAGCAGTGGTTCTCAAAGTGTGGACAGTGATATTGTCAGTCCCCACTGGACCACTACTAAATCTGGGGATAGGGCCAGCGATCTGTTTGGGTCTGATGCACACAAGGGCAGTGAACCCCTGTTGCAGAGGGAACTTGCTGTCAGTTGGCTCCATCCTTTGAATGTCAGGCTCAGTGTCACTCTAGGTACTGCTGTGTGAAGTGCCCCTACTTCCTGTGTGCTTGATTGTTCTCTGTGCTGCGATGCCAGTTCTTTCCTGGACAGCTCCTGTGAAAGGAGGCTGTTTACATTTTACACTCTCCTTCAGGTGTCTGCTAGACTGTGGTTCCCCCTGTAGGTACCCTGGTCCTTTGTATTTCTCATCTGTCTGTCAAATCTAACCTCAGTTCAAACAGACACAAATGAATGACAGTAGCATTTTAATAGGCACTGGATTTAAAATAAAGTTGCAATTCGTATGTGCTTCTTAGAAGCTTGTGGGAATACAAGCATTAGGCAATAGTGTTTTGAATTCATTTCCAATGATGGTTTATTTTTGTTTTATTTTGTTTAGTTATTTATTTTTACCTTTCACAGATCTTTGTGAGACTTTGGCAAGGAGGCCCCTCATCCCCACCTCCAGGAAAAGACCCATAACACACACATTTTTGCTGTTACAATCCAAGGTCTGTCTGTCATGATAATGCATGTGGGCCTCAACACCTATGAAGCTTTTAGAGCCCATGAGCTGGCAGTATGCTGGGAAATGTTGACTTATTAGTTGGTGGGGTGGGACAGTCCTCATCTGTGGACTTTTCTACTTCCTGTGGTGTAATGCTGCTGCCAGGACAGATCGCAAGTTACCACTTAATGATTGGTTCAAAATTCCTGAAATTTAACCTTCTGCTTTCCAAGATGGTGTTACTAAACCCAGCTTAGGAGTCTGGACCCATGGAAAAATCAACGTCTGAGAGAGGAGTATTGCGGAGAAAGAAGGAGTTTATTAAATGATCAAAGAATGGAGAAGAGGGAGCTTTGCTCACAACTCAACTTTTCAACTCCAGAGTTGAGGGGTTACAGATATAGGAAATGGATAATGAGGGAAAGGGATAGGCTAATGAAGGGGAGGAATATTCATGTCCTCTCTGGGAACAGGTGGAGTTCTTCCAGGAACTTGGGTGCCACCTCCTTTCACTCCTTTCATGATCTGGAATTTCTGGTCTTGGTAGCTGCTAGGTGTCTTTCGCCTTGAAGCGGGGATACTAAGAGAGACAAAGCAAATCTAGGTTAAGTGAACCCTGAATGACACTTTTCACAGAACATTTCAGTAATGAATAGAATCAGACTTAGAAGTTGAAGCAGCAGAAGAGAGGGATGCAATATGAAGACAGATGCCAGGGCTTTTCATCCCGTTCCAGTTGCCATCCCACATCTGTAGGCCCCAGCAGAGAGTCAGGGCTTTCAGCAAAAGTGGTCCTCGCAGAATACCCTAGACCACTGTTACCATCATAACCCATGCGTCGGAGGTGTCACCAAGAGCAAAGCAAGTGGGGGATTAATAATATCATAGCCTACCTGTGTGCACTCCGAAATCAGTATTTAGGATTTTCCTTGGTGACACTGACATGGCTGGTTCCAGCAGTTCTCCTCATTCTTGCAGTCTTCCAAGTCTCTTCTTCCCTTTGCATAACTGCTTTATTCTTTTTTTTTTCCTGCACTCTGACCTTTGCTGCTCCCATTTGTGTTTAACATTGGCACTAAAACCCAGTTGATCTCTGTATTTCAGAACATCTTCTAATTCTGGACACATCCCACCAGCCCCTCAGCATGTTGAAAAACACAAAAGTCCTTGGAAAGAAGCTAGTGTGCAGATGTGGAAAGGCCTGTAGTTTATCTTTGGGTTGTTCACAAACGTGAAGACTCACAGGTGATCTGAAGGGATGTTAGTCACTATCAGGAAGGAAGAACCGCCATCAGTTACCATTACAACAGGGGCAAGTAGGTCTCTTTACTTCCATTTGGTAGGCGAGGAAACTGGAGCTTACCGACTAACTGAAGGCTCCAGGGCTAGAAAGTGGCTCAGCCAGAGATACCAGGACCTGCTAACTTCTGGAGGGCCACTTCTCTCTGTGATTAGATCACAGTTCTACTCTAAAGAGACAGGAAGCTGAGGACACTGAGGGATGGAGATGAGTTACACACACCCTTTCCTCTATCAAAAGCCAAAACTACAGCAAATTTGGTTTTAGGTTGAGCTGGTGTTTATTTGTGATGCATGAATCAGGGGCGCCGTCATTCTACAAAACAGAATAACAGTTCCCACCGGGCAGTAGCAGAACAGTAACTTTTATAAAATGGAAACAAGAAAACAGAACAATAGGGAAAAAATCTGACTGGTTACTTCAGGTTCCTTATTTGTAAGGGTGAAAGCAGAAGGGACTTCCTTGTTGTGCTGACCCAGGCAGACTGGAATCTATTGTTTTGATGCAAAACTAGACTATTTTGTATTCTTTGTGCTCCCTTAAAGCCTCAGTTTGATTATGGGGCATTTAGCTGGTCTAGTCTACTGGAGCCTAGTGCGGAAATTCAGTCCAAAACAATGAGTTTTCATAAGTTTTGAATTCCCGAATCAGTGCAGGGCTTTACCATCCACACATCACCTTCCTTAGTTGCTTTGGGCTGCTATGATACACATGGAGTTTGAACAGCAGATGTTTATTACTCAGTTCTGGAGCTGGGAAGTTCAAGGTCAGGGGGCCAGCAGCTCCAGTGTCTGGGAAGACCCATTTCCTAGTTTGCAGGGTCTGCTTTTTGTGCCCTTCCATGGCAGATAGCAGAGGGGGAGGACAAGCTCTGGTGTCTCTTTCATAAGGGTTATCACATCACGAGAATTCCACCCTCATGACCTAATCACCTCCCAAAGGCACCTCGAAATTCCACCACATTGGGGATTAGGCTTCAATGTATGAATTTTAGAGGGGACATGCACATTCAGTTCACAGCCTTTCCCTCCTCCTCCCGCTTCTCTAGCTGAAGGCTGTAATTTTGCAGTGTCTAAAAGGCTATTGTTTTAGTCAGCTTTTTTTTTTTTTTTTGCTTCTGTGACCAAAAGACCTGACAAGAACAATTCAAGCAAGAAAAGTTTATTTGGCTCAGAGTTTCACAGTCTTGGTCCGTAGACAGCTGACTCCATTGCTGTAGGCTGGAGGTGAAGCAGAGCATCGTGGTAGAAAACCAGAGTGGACAAAAGCACTTTAGGGCACGGCCACCAGGAAGCAGAGAGAGAGTTATGAACCTGGAAGGGACTTGTAGACTTGCTGGTTGTGGGAGGAAAGAAGGTAATAGGCAGCTGAGTTTGAGAAGAACACCAGGCTCAGGTGTTCACTACTTTTTCCAGGGCAGCAATTACATATCCACAGTAAATCTAGTTAAAACTTAGTTTTACCTTATTTGGCATACAAAGGGACAGAGTTCCCCTAATCTCTAGAGGCTTGAAAAGATACGCAGAATTCTTAAACAAAGTGGCTTTAAGCAGAGAAAGTGCCCATGTTTCTTTCTTCCTTGGTGAGATGTGTTAACCTTTCAGGACTGGGTGGGGCGAGTTTGACTTCGCTGTGCGAAGGCCATGGGCCCCAAATAGTGATTTTCCCATAAAACTAGGAATTGCGTTCAGGAGCAGCTAACTCTCAGACCCAGAGCATCCTGGACAAAACACACACATTGGAAGGATCTGAGCTGCACTGAAGGTAGATGTCACAGTGAGACTGGAACTTTGGCTCGTTTAATTTCATCCCTTTCCCTGTCCTGGTCCTGCCCAGGCTAAGGTGTGGTGGCCAAAGTGAAATCAGGCACAGGGACCAGGAAAGTGCTATTCTTGTTCGGAACCACATGAATCTACCCCATCTAGGAGTTTAGACAGTTGGATGTTGGGTGATGTTTGTCCCAGAATCACCACAGGCCTGGACTCTCTGACATCTCCTTCCCTCGGTGACATGGGATTCAGCTGCGTCTCTCAGTCTCAGGTGGACAGCTCTTCACCTGATTCTCTGCACGGTCTTGTACTGAGGAGCTGGAGGTTCTGTCCTCATGCCATGGCCAGGAGGCCAGCTGGAGATGATTTTTGGAAAGGAGGAAGGAGGCCTTCCAATGTGCAGTTCTGGGGGATGAGGGGTCTCACTCATTTGCTGTGGATTCTCAAGATAAGATGAGCACTGGCTCTTGCTGCTCATCTTTGGAAAAGACGGCCTTGGCCGGGGAAAAGTTTAGTTAATTCTGTCTTTCAGTGAGTTTGCTCTTTTTTGCTTGTCCAATGGGTAATGTGCCAATGTGGTGACAAGGGTTGAAGGAGGCATATCTCAGAAAACAGTGTGAAAACCCAGTCACCGTGCTTATGAGCCACAAAAGGATCGGGTTTGCTTGTTAATTTATTTTATCATTCTCAAGGCCTTAGGTTATCCCTAAGCTTTATAACCAAGTCTTCATAAATAAGCTTAGAATGAAATGTCAAATGAATCGGTACGTAATGATCTGACTATAAAAATAAACCTGTTAGCAGAATAGGTCCATAGCTTGTGGTTTTATTGTCTGTTCTTCTCCATGACAGCACAGTGGAATGTCCCTTCAGAAAGCAATGAATTGGGTGAATTTTAATGGCTACTACTTACATTGAAAATTCACCAAGAACAGGCTTTATACCACCATCTTGGTAACTTTACTCTAGGACTCTTAAGTTTTTGCCAGCAGAATTAGAATTTGAATGACAGGTGAATAAATGAGCTGAATACATATGATTGCCATCCTTTTTCATACCAGCCTGATGGGGGGAGATAGTAAAAGCAGTAGTACTGTTTTTTTTTTTTTTTTACTTTACCAATAAGAAGATAAAGGTTTGAAAAGATGACATTACTTAAGATCATATTGCTAGTGAGCAACTAAACTAGAATAAGGAGTTAGTCCCCTTTATCTCTGAATTGTATATTTCTCTGCCACAGTGTTCTACCTCCTGAAATCTACTTATTTGGTCCTAGGGACTAGTGCCATTCCCTTTCTTTTTCACAGTGTTGTGGATTGAACCTGGGCCTCATGCATGACAGGAAAAAGCTCTATCCCTGAGCCCCATCACTAGCCCTGTGTCATGTGTTTTCATGTTCATTATCTGGTGAAACCCATCACTGGTTTTATAGCTGTCATAAAAGTGAAGTTCAGATATATCATATAACCTGTCTGTGGTCACACCGAGGGCATTATCTGTACCCTTCCCAAAAGGTTTGTCAGTGGAAGGTCCAGAGATGGATGTCTCACTTCAGAAGGAATGTGTGTTCTTTTGATAATTGAAGCTATAAGCCAAACTAAAAGGTAGGCTAACAGGTAGAAGGGAAATATGTCCTAACCAGGCACCCATTTCTAATGAGATCTCTGAACAAGTTATGTGCACAGAGGACAATGATAGTTACTCAAACACTTTTATTACTAACTATCTTAGTCCATCTAGACTATGATAACAAAATACTACAAATAGGATGCTTTTATAAACAACAGAAATTTATTGCTCATAGTTTGGGAGCCAGGAAGTACAAGTTCAAGGTGCTAACATTTGATGTCAATTATGAGCCTGTATCTGACTCATAGATGCTGTGTCCTCACATGGTGGATGGGGCAAGGCAGCTCTCTGAGGCCTCTTTCATAAGGGCACTGATCCCATTCACAAGGGCACCCCTCCCATTTAATCACTTCCCAAAGCCCCCACTTCCTAGTATCATCGTATTGGGTGATAGGGTTTCAACATATGAATTTTGAAGGGACACAAACAGGACATAGCAGTAACTGACATAATTGGTGTATATTGATGGATATCTAAGCCAGGCTGGGCAGAGATTTCCTTTTGCCTACACAGGAGTCAGGAGGAAGTGCAGGGCACAGAAAAGAGGTCCTGCTAAGGGCTAGAGCTGCCAGATGGATCCATGGGAGACAGAGTCAGCATGGAGAAAGAGAGGGCTGACCTTCTTTTCCAGAGGGAAAAGCCACTGGTTCCTGATTCTGTCTGTGTAGAAGGAGAATGTTTTGTCCATTTTTAACCAAATGTGCGATGGAGGTATTCTGGTTAAAAGTGCCACTGGCTGGTTTTCATATTCTGCAGATTGAACATGTGGACACGCAGTGGCAAGCTTCATGACTGAGCCTTGTCCTGGTGTTTGGTTGTATGCCATTTATCATATGGTATGAAATGACTGAGGCACACTTCTGGTTTCCTTCTTTAGGCTTGCTCTAGAAAGAGGGACAACAGCTAAAGAAGCTTTAGATGTCATTGTCTCCTTGCTGGAAGAACATGGACAAGGTGGGAATTATTATGAAGATGCGGACTCCTGCCATAGCTTCCAAAGTGCATATCTTCTTGTGGATCGGGATGAAGCCTGGGTTCTTGAGACCGTAGGGAAGTACTGGGCTGCTGAGAAAATCACAGGTGAGTAGCTACGCATCGTGCAGAGTTTTCAGGACACAGAAGGCTGAGATGGATGTTATCTGGACATTTAGTGCCAGATCCAGAGGAATCATGCTGCCTTGCTGTTTGTCCTGGATCTTTAGGCCTAAGTATATCTCTCACTTCCAGGCATCTGTTTCTGGAGATGATCCTAGGGTCTCCTGAATCTGAAGTGAAGGGATGCTGGCATGTGGGAAGCACACTGCTAACATTTCCAATTCTGGCTAACAGCAACTCTGTGACTCAAACTTACTCTATTACTTGGCTAAGGAGAAGGTGATCATTTAGAATAGTTCAACAGGGAGATGACCTGAACCAGAAGCAGCTACAGCCCGCTGTAGCTGTTTATGCTTGGATTATTCCTCTAAAAAAGGAGATTGGAGTTGGGACCATGGAATGCCACTCTGAGCCAACTAGGCCTTTTCTCTATGAGGCGGTGTTCCTATAAGAGCAGAGAACTTGGCAATACTCACAGAAGAATTCAGGACCCATAAGATTGTTGCTCTGTGGCCCCTGATTGTAAGACAGCAGTGGGAAGGAAACGTTAGAGGTGGGAGTGGTGGTTTTGGATCAGTACCTCAGTACTCTCACATTCTAGATGGGGAGGGGGTCCCAGAATGGGTTAAAGGGTTCCCTAGGGTACTAAATAGTTTTGAGAATTAGCTAATGATATACTGTTACATTCCTTAGGACAGAATGATAAATTCGTGGCATGTGCACTGCTGCTGTCCTCTCCTGTGTCCATGGCAGACATGGTTAATAGATCCCTGCACTCTTCTCTTGGTGAATCTACAGTTGGCCTATATATTTTTTCAACTTAATTTCCCTCCTACTCAGAAATGATGTTGAGGTGAAACCTGTTTGCTACCCTTGCCTTAGGGGGGATTGGAACTAGATCTGACCTGAGTTAGAAGCAGTCATTGGAGGTCAAGCTTGTTTCCAGGGATCAGGGCTTCTCTGAATGATGGGCACATGGAACCCTGTGCAGAGTTGCCCAATTGAGGCAGAGAAATGTAGATTGTGGTTTTCCTGGCCTAACTGTGTGAAAGTTGTGTCTGTCTGGATGACTGGGTGGCATCTTCTCTTTCCTACAAGGGGTGTCTAATGGTATAGCCATGCCATCAGCAGCCACAAGGAATTTCTCCACCCTCTGTGCCCAGCATAGAGCCAGCAGGGTCTGTGCCCAACTCTTTCAGTATTTATAGAACAAAGGCAACCTGTGTGGCCCATCAGGTCTCCGCCTATCCCACAATGCAGGAACTTCAAACTCCTTCATAAAGAACCTCCTATCGAATGGTTCCATCGAGAAGACTAGCAAGCCATGCTTCAAAGCAGTCATAGCTTTCAAGTAGAATCAAAGACTTTGATCTATAACCACATTTCAAAAGCCAAGACCCTTCAAAATGTAGCTTAAAAAATCCATCTTCACAAAATGAATGCTGTCTTTCACTAAACATTTAAATATAAAAAAACCCACAGCTATTTCTTGGATTTATTGATTTCATGTCCTCTGATTCCATCAGCAGGGTGATCGATGGCAGTAGGTTAATGCACTCTGTCCTCCAAATGCTGATTCTTAAAAGCAAATGTCTACTATAAATCAGCCCTCTAGGAAAGTAACATCTGTGCAGCTGTTTATGAGAGAGCTTTTTGTTTTAATAGCTTAGTATGAATTATATCAGAATCACTTGTTTAGACCAAAACACTTTTTTAAAAAATTTGAATTCTTTATAATTTTACTATTGTGGTACCCTCTGAAAAAAACAAATGGAAAAGGACCAGTGCCCATCAGCCAGGAGTGCTTATTTTGGAAGTGTCAGTGGAACAAAACGTCCTGGGAGCACTCAGCCCACCACTGATCCTGCCACTAGGGACTGGGTTTCAGGAAGGACTAGCTTTATTGCAGCTTAGGTTTAGGCTCACTTGCTCTCTCTCACTTGGTTGTCCAAGAATTTGGAAGCTCAACATACTTCCTGGGAATAGCAACTATAAATGGGCCTTTTGAGCTAGCCCTGATAACTTAGTGCTTGCACTCTGGACAGCATCTTGAAGCTTGAAGACCAACATGCCCTCTGTTGGAGGAAACAGAGGAAGCCTGCCAGCTGATAGGATTTCTAACCTAACCCTTGTTCATTAAGGTAGAGTGTTCTCAGAAGGCAGGCATTTCTGATTCTGAATTTTTTTAGCTACACATATATGAGAAAAAAATTTCCCATCTCTCTCTACCCCCCTGTAATAGATCTACAGATCTATTTACAAGTACATTCCCCTGTTTTGAAACAATTCATTATCATTGCCACAATATTTTTCTAAATGTTGAGACCTGAAAATGTTGAACAAAGACATATCTGATTTGTATTTAAAAAATAAATGTATATATATATTTGGGTGAGTGGAGGTGGTATAAAGTATGCTTCCAGGTGAAAAAGAATCAGACTGTGGAAGGGGAACCCATGGATGCTACAGAGCGTCTCTGCTCAGGAAACTTACAGATTTCTAAGTCTTATTAGTGTAGTACCTCTTTCAAAGAACCTTTCTTTTCTCCTATAAGTAATGCACATTTAGGTTGACTTAGAATGAAGGGCCTTGTGCATTTCCTTTTGATTGTGAATTTAAGAGCAATAAGTTGTTACTTATTTAAAATTTGACATGTCTGGTCAGGACTAGTCAAACTAGAAAGAAGACCAAGGATCATGCTTCTCTTCAAAATCTGAATTGGTTCCTTCCTGTAAAGTCAGGGTTCCAGGGGAAGGATTCCCTATAAATTTCCATTTCCTGGGCTGGAGCAGTGGCTCAACAGTTATGGTGTTTGCCTGGCATGTGCAAGTACATGAGTTCGAACCCCAGCACCACAAACACAACGAAGTGTTGGAACAAAATTGATTCTTTCTCTCTCTCTCTCTTTCACTGTCCCTCTCTCTTAAAAAAAGAGAAAAGTTCCATTTCCTGATTAAGGCTTCCTAAGTGGATTTGCTTTGCACTCTCTGCAGAGGGAGTGAAGTGCATCTGCAATCAGCTTTCACTCACTACAAAGATGGACGCGGAGCATCCCGATCTCAGGACTTATGCTCAGAGTCAAGGCTGGTGGACAGGAGAGGATGAGTTCAATTTTTCCCAGATTTTTTCTCCAGCTGATGACCATCTAGACTTCTGTGCAGGCAAAGACAGCTTAGAAAAGCAAGAAGGTGAGTTAGTCTGTCTCCTCCGATTCTCCGTCTCACACTGTGCCTTGTAGCATTCCAGAGAACTGGTCTGAATTTAGGATGGTGAACAAAGAGGAGGGGTGGAGAATAGGCCTTTTATGTAAAGACCAATTTGTACCAAAATTCCCAGGTGCACAGGCAAGGAGACCACTTGTATTTGTTTTTACACAATGCTTTCTTGCCTGTGGAGCTTCCTTGTTTTTTTTTTTTATTGATGAACATCAATGTGATACTGTCTTTTGTGATAACACACTCCTTATAGCTCAGTATTTATATATTAGACTTATTTTCTCCCTGTATTTTTCTTTCCTATCCTATTAGTCTCCCGGACCTTAGGACAGGGGTGTTAACTTTTACTCAGCTTAGGATCCTCTTGTGATGCCTGCATATAGTCCTTTATTCCATGAACCTTTGTTGAGTTGAATTGTCTGGAATTCTCTTCACTAACCCTCTGTCTGCTACCCAGTTACTGACTTAATCAGAATCCGTAATTAGGTAAGTATGTTGATTAGATAGCATATCATTTTTTTTCTGGAGAGGAAACCCTTCCCCAAATCCCATATTGGCCACATTTTTTATTTACTAGTTGTGCCTATATTTGGTTAAATCAAACTTTTGGTCAGTTAGAACTAGCGTCAGCTGCTTAGTAAATAAAGTTTAATTGGAACATGGTCACATTGTGTTAGTCATCTTTCTGTCATTGTGATAAAATACCTGAGATAAACAGCTTACAAGGAGGAAAGATTTAGTTTGGCTCATAGTTTCAGAGGTTCAGTCTATGGTTGGTTGGCTCCGTTGGTTTTGGGCCTGTGGGTGTGGTAGCACACCAATATGGGAGCACAAGGCAATGAAACCGCTCACCTCATGGCAGCTAGGAAATGCGTGTGTGTGTGTGTGTGTGTGTGTGTGTGTGTGTGTGTGTGGTGGGGTGAATGATAGGGAGGAGCCAGGGTCCTGTTCAAGGGCATGCCCTCGATGACCTAATTTCCTTCCACCAGGCTTCACCTCCACTACCTTCCAATACCACTGCATGCTGGAAACCAAGCCCGCAACACAGCAGCCTTTCAAGGAATTCAAACTGTAGTGCATCCCAGATATTTCTGTACTGTTTATGGCTGCTCTCACGCTGTAATGGCAAATTTGAACCATGCTAACGGGGAAGTGTTTTAGTCAGCTTTTTTTGTTGTTGTTGCTGTGACTAAAGGACCTAAAAAGAACAACTTTCTTTCTTTTTCTTTTTTTAAAGAGAGAGGGACAGAGAGAGAGAGAGAGAGAAAGAATCAATTTTATTTGTTCATCTGGCCTTTGTTTCTCCGACACTCAGTTGCACACGTGGTGCTGGGGTTTGTATCTGGGTCCTTCCTTGTGCATGGCTGGCAAGCTCCATAACTGCTGAGCCACTGCTCCAGCCCCTGACAAGAACAACTTTGAGGAGGAAAAGTTTATTTTGGGGCTTATGGTTTCAGAGGTCTCTGTCTATGGAAGGCCAACTTTATTTCTGGAGGCTCAAGGCGAGGCAGGACATTATGGTGGAAGAGTATGGCAGAGGGAAGTGGCTCAGGGCATCACATTGGGAAGCAGAGAAAGAGACTCCACTTACCAGATAAAAAATATCTTTTTTTTTAATGTACCCCAACAACTCACCTCCTCCAGCCACATCCTACCTGCTTTCAGTTGCCACTCAATTAACCCTGTCAGAGGATAAATTCAGTGATTGGGTTAAGGCTTTCATAACCCAGTCATTTTACCTCTCCTGCCATCTCTCACAGAGGTTTTGGAAGACACCTTTCATCCAAATCATAATAGGAAGTTAAAATGAGACCATAATAAGCTACATAAACCTAAAATAATTTCTGCCTGGTCCTTTAAGAAAAAGTTTCCTGTCCCCTAATCTAGAAGAGCACTTTAGGGCTTTTGCTGTGAAATTAAGTAATATATTCTGAATTGGAAAGGAAGAAAGTATTCATTTCAAAATGGGAATTTGTAAAAAAAAAAAAATCAGAAGATTTTTAATTAAAACAAAACTAGCTTGATGAAAGTTATTTTAAATAGTTTTGCCAGAAGAGCAAGCTTAAGTCTGATGAAAACTCTGAATAGGACTACAAAGTTGCAGGAAATGCGAGAGAGAGGGACATCTTCAATAGCCTCATCCGTAAGTCCAGTCTGTGTGAACCTCTACAGGAAGAATGACTGAATTTCTACAACAAATAAGATGCAAGAAGAAAAAACAAGAATCAGAGATTGAGAGATTCAAGAGATAATACCAACCTGTTAGATTCTGATTCAAATCAGTACACAAGGGCTGGGGATGTAGCGCAATGGTAGAGCCCTTTCTTGGTATCTCAGGGCCCTGGGTTCCATCTCTAGCACCCCAACCCCCTACAACAAAAAGGAAGCACTAATCAATACTCTAATTTTTGAGAAAGCAAGGAAATTTGAAAAATGGATAGTTGAAAAATCAAAGACATTTTAAATATTTTTAGGTGTGACATATTGTAAATAGAGATTTATAAAGAGGGTGTGCGTTATGCTAGCAAACTTTCTTCCTAGGTGATGTTTTGATTCCATCTTTGTGAACATAGCCTGACTAGTGTTTTAAAGAATTGTAACTAGGGGGGTTGGAGTGGTGGCCTGGTGGTTCATGTGCTTGCCTGGCATGCACAAGGACTCAGATTCGAACCCCAGCACCGCATACACAACTGAGTGTTGGAGAAATGAAGGCCAGATGAAAAACTAAATAAAATTGATTCTCTCTTTCTCTCTCTCCCTCTCTCTTAAAAAAAAAAGAATTAAAATTAGAGGGGAACCTGTAGTTCCCATATACTCAATAATTTGTTTATTCATTCATCTGAATTCAGAGACAATAATCTTAAAGGCTCCAAATATTCTAAATGCTTCTCCATGTATATTTCTGACTGCAGACAGGTCATTCTCCAAATTTAGTTTTAACCCTAAACAACACTAGCTTGGGGGTCTGCGTCTAGAGTACTTACACTTCCTTATGGACATATGTTATGTTATTTTGCTAGTTGAGGTATAGGTAAGTGCTGTATCAAAGATACACCAAATTAACGTGGCTTAAAGAAAATGGAAGCTCTTCCTTTCCTGTGTTGTAGTCCAGATGTATATGGACAGTCCAGGGCTGGTGGGTTATTCTACCGTAACACAGGTCCACTTGTTGGCATCTCCCAGCTAGCAGGAAGGCAGAAAAGGACAAGCATGTGAATGTGACCAGGAAGTTGCACACATACCATTTTTGCTGACCTCCCATTGGTCAGAATTGATCAGGTGGCCAGACCTAGACTGAAAGGAAGCTGGGAAATATATTCTGAAGTTGAGTATGTAAGTTCCCAGATATAATTTCAGGAGCTTTTTTTTTTATTTTTTAAAGAAAGGTATGAATGGGTTTTGGTTAGCAACCTGCCACCATTACATCCCCCCTTTCCATCTCTCTTTCAGAAAGCATCACTGTGCAGACAATGATTAACATCTTACGGGACAAAGCCAGTGGAGTCTGCATAGACTCTGAATCTTTCCTCACCACAGCCAGTATAGTGTCTGTCCTGCCTCAGAATAGAAGCTCGCCGTGCATTCACTACTTCACTGGGACCCCAGATCCTTCCAGGTTTGTTTGAGACACAGCCATGGAGTCAGAAAGTGTGGACGTCTTGTGGAAGTTTGTTCTTCAGTGTGTTCGTGTGGGCTGTGTCCTCCCCATGGGCAGCTAAGTCAGTTGTCAGTCGGTTTCAACAATGGCAGCATAGCATAAGGAGCTTTGATTGCGTGAACTGCTTGGCTGTAGTCACATAGTATTTATTGCAATAGCAGATTTGTGTTTTAAATTCGTCAAATAGTTATCGAATGTATATAATGGTCTAAGCATTGTGCTATAGATGAAGGATACGATGAAGGATACAGAGACAGTGAAATACAGCGAGAAAGAGGAGAGAAAGTAGGAATGCCCAAGATTGATCCAAAGAACCAGTTTCCATGAGATTTGGACAAAATGGTCCAGGGGTGATATAGATTGAAGCAACTTTAAGGTATTATGTTTTAGGGAGTGACTTTCTTCTCAAATACTTCAGCAAAAAGGCAATATTACACATGGCTAATAACACAGCCTCTGGAGTGATCGGCTAGGATTTTGAATCCCATTTCTGTCACTACTTAAGCTCTCTGAGCTTCCGTTTCTGTAACTGCTCAGTGGGAGTAATACTAGCCCTTACCTTGACATGCTTGTTGGAAGATCACATGGGATGATCCAGGTAAGTACATGTTGGGCTATTATTAATGAAGACCATTTCTAATCTAACAAGCAAACGGCAGCCCTGTCCCCTTTAACGTTCGGTTGTGTGTACCGTGGGTCACATCATCAGTAGCTTAGGAGAGAGCATTCAGTGGCTTCTAACTGCATTCACTGATAGAAAAGCTTGGGGGGAGTTTTTGCAAAGTACAGATGCCTTGACCCAGACCTCTTGTATCAGACTCGAATGTGTCAGGTAAGTCCGATTCTAAACTTGAAAAACCCTAGAAGAGTGTACTTCAGTTGGTTCTCTGGAGTTTTAACAGGTATTCCATTGGGTGAAAACCATTATTTTTTGAATGTCAGATGTTAAACCTTTGAATTCACTACCAAAGAATCTGTTGCTGTTAAATTTCATTTCTTTTGCAGCGAAAATATTTATTCTCTTATTTCAGGAATGTAAGACAAGGATTGTGTTCAGCAAAGGATTCTTTCTTTTCTTTCTTTCTCTTTCTTTTTCTTTCTTCTTTCTTTCTTTCCTTGTCTTGCCTCCTTCCTTCCTTCCTTTCTCTCTCTCTCTCTCTCCCCTTCCTTTCTCTTTCTCTGTTTTAGACTGACCCAGGGAAAAAGCCAAGCACCTTTCCTGACCCTTTAGCATCATTTTTTAAACTATTGCCAATATCAGTAGAACCTTCTAACAAGATAGACTGTTGAATTTAGTATAAGCTATTAATTTTTTATTTGTTTGACAAACCTTGTTAAACACCGACTGCACAGCAAATATTGTGCTTGTTGAATACTAGGAAAGAGGTGACACAAATGGGGTGACACAGGGAAGAGCTCCACAGAGCAAGGAACTCTGGGGCGTGAGTGCTGTGGGAGAAGTGGGAGTTTATTAGGTATGAAAAACAGGAATAACACTCTGGGTAGAAGAACAGCATGTTCATAGGTACAGAGACATGAAGTAGGATGACACAGTTGATTGATAGATATTCTCTTGCAGATGAGGCTGGGGATCAGGTTTCCATCTCTTCCTCCTCCTACGGCTCCACTGAACAAGCCCGGCCACCCTCACGTGGTCCTGATGCTGGCCCTAACCACTCTGCAGTGTTGCTGGCAGCCTTTCTGGATTCTCCTCCTCTTTGTCTCCAGCTGCTTTCTCTTGACTTGGTCTCCCAATTCTGATCTCTTGGTTCCATGGACCCATCTTCCACTCACAGTCTGGCTCCAGATTTGGGGCTCCTGCCTCTCTTTCGATGGACTATAACCTAGCTTTCCCCAGCCCTGAGGTCTCAGAGGCATTTCTGCTGGTCTGTGGGGTCCACAAGGCATTTAGGGTTCAATTTGAAAGCATCTGGGATGTTCTGCTAAGGTACTTGGACATTATTCTTTCGGAAACGAGCAGATTGGACTGAACCTATCCCTTTTCCCTGATGTCTCAGACACTTGCTGTAACTCTACTTAAATACAGGGCTGTGTGTTGCTGGGACACTAATATAAAGGAATTCTATTTCCCAGGCTGAAGTAAAGGGCTTAATCTAATTACAGAAATGAGTTAAGAAATAGCTTTCTGATATGTAAAATGGAAAATTTCAAGTAATTCAAAAAGAAAATTATTCATGGTTAAATTAATTGAAAAGACCTTATAGAAGATTAAGGCCCTTCTGGAAGATGTTCATTTTTATCTTCCCTTGTTAAATGGGCTTTGTCTTCTACTGTGACTGTGGAACTGTCATAGGTTATCTTTTTTCCTATTTAACATTTCAATGTTTCTCTGTAATTGGGGATGTTCAATATTGTGTATTTTGTCAGTCGGAAGCATAATTACCTACTCTTCAGTTTTTAGGTAGCAACATCGAGGAAGTCTTAACTGGCTCTGGCCAGTACTAAAAATGTTAGATGTTTTTGGAAGATAGTTTCTGAGTAGTGGACTTGCAAATGATTAGATCAAGAGCAGGACTCTAGTGTTTGTCCCTCCCAGTTAATGTTAGGACTGAAGGACATGATCTTACTATGGTTCCATCTCCTTGAGCATTTCTCTGCCGCTTGCTCACAGCACAGATTTTTTTATTCTTTTTCTTTTTTTCTTTTCTTTTCTTTTTTCAAGAGAGAGGGACAGTGAGAGAGAGAGAGAAAGAGAGAAACAATTTTTATTTTGTTTTTCATGCAGCTTTCATTGCTGTGAGACTTTGTTGTGTACGTGGGTGCTGGGGTTTGAACTCTCATACTTGCGCATGCCAGGCAAGCGACATAACCACCAAGCCACCACTCCAGCCCCTTTTTCTATTTTTCTATTGGTGAGAAATTTTATTTATTTATTTATTTGGTTCTGGGGATGGAATCCAAGGGCACACTACCACTGACCTACATCCCCAGAACTTTTGATTTCTTTAAAAAAATTTAATTTGTGCATTATAGTTGTACATAATGAAGGTATTTGTTGTTACTCATTCATACATGCACACACTATAACAATGTATTTTGACTCAATTCCTTCCCCAGCATTTCCTACCCCTCCCTGGTCCTTTCCTCTACTGTAGATCTTTTACTTTTTTTAAAGAGAGAGAGAGAGTGAAAAGGAAGAGTGAGAGAAAGAGAGAATAAACATAATTTACTTTTTTCATCTGGTTTTTGTTTTATCCACACGCAGTTGTGTATATGGTGCTAGGGTTCAAACCCAGGTCTTCATATATGCTAGGCAAGTACGATACTGCTGAGCTACCTCTCCAGCCCCGTGTAGATCTTTTTTTTGAAATGTCTTGCTCCCATGTCTACTCTTTCCCTCCTTCATTCCTTTCTCACCCTTGTTAGTGCCAGCCACCATGCAGATTTGAGAGTTGGAAGAAGATGCAAAAGTTGCAATTTGAAAGAGGGAGATGCAAAAACCCCTTATTTAATATTCTGTTGGGTCACTTGGTACCTTGATCACTGATACAGTGACCCTAATAGGCTTTAGTGCACGCATACTGATCTTTGGAAGTCATTTCCCAGGAAGTCGGTATCTGTTAAAGCTTTGCTGATGTGAAGAACTGGGGAGGATGAATACTCAAGAGAGGTGCCCTACCATTTTGAGATAGTGTAACATTTAGAGTTTTGGATTGTGCTCCAGGCTAGGAGAACTCCACATTCCACTTGAAATGGGCCACAGAGGGAATATTTATATCACAGAATTCAGCAAACACCATAAATCTGGGCTTATTTTTTTCAGAGATGCAGTTGTTAGACCAGCATAGCACTGAAAGGTCCTCGCATATTAATAATCAAAGATATAGGACTGGTAAACCAAAAAAGTTAGAAAAGGTAGTTGAACCCACTAACCTTGAGAGGCTAAATGAGTTTGGCTAAGACTGTATCATCTGGATCTTTCAAATGTTAGCTTCAGGGGGTACACTTTTTGTTACTGAAGAAAACCCTGTGAGGCTGGGCAGCATAGTTCAGCCTTAGCAGCCATATGGGATGTGGTCTGCAGATACGCAGAGCTGGGGGCCCCAGGAAAATGGCGCCGTGCCCTCCTTTCGTTCGGAACCCTTCGAATGCTGCTTCTCTCTCCACCCCATACTTCTGACTTTCCAAAACCTTCTAGGTTCTGGATCCAGCCCACCATCCCCATTGTTGTCCTATGCTCCAAAAGTACTATTTCTCTTTCCCTCTAAAATTCTCTTTGCCCACTGGTTCTGCTCTCAGCCAGGTGTGACTTTGACAGTATGATTCAAGTGACATATAGTCACAGTAAGATGGAATGACCCATAGACGAACCACCCAGGGGGATGCCTGCATTTTGAGAGAAACTGATCATTACAGCTTCCTTTTGGATTCGTTCAAGGTATAACAGATTGATCTGAGCAGGGGTATGTGTTTTTTTCTTTCAGTGCCTAAGGACGCTCAGCAGATTTGCAGGGATTCTGGGTTATAAGACTAGCCTGGTTTAGTTGCTTGGGGAGTGTCCACAACTCCAGTAAGAACAGAGCCACATTTGCAGTTGGAAGGATTGACTGGCCACGGATCATAAAACTCCAAGTTCCAGAACACAAAATGTCCTTATTTTTTTGCAATAGCACAGTGTATATAAAAAATGCCAACAGAAGGATATAAGGGTGGGATGCAGTGGGGAAAAAGGATTTTGAAGGTCTGAGTTTAGTTCTAGAGGTACTGCTTGTTAGGAATGTGACTTTGGACAGAGCTCTAAGCTTCTTTGTGCCTCAGTTATCTCACCTGTAAAATGGGACTGATATCTTTGTCCTGTGTGCATCCCTAGTCGCTGTGCCTGGCACTCAATCAGAACCCAACACGTATTTGCTGAATGAAGGAGGAATGAACACGTGCAGAGCAGTGCTGTGAGATGGAAGTGCAGACTCTTTTTGAAAACCGTGCTCTGCTGTAAAACAGTAGGGATTTTCATGATAATTTTGCTGTTATTCCAAAATAAGAAAACAAATTATGGGAAAACAGATTTTTTTTTTTAAACACTGGTTTGGTGCATGCTTCAGAAGGTTTTGGAAGGAAAAATGGGACAATAAGGCAAAGGTGCCATCAGTGGAGATGTTTCTTGTCTGTGTTCAAAGTGTCATGTAAGGCTTAATTTCTGCACATCTCTGAGACAGATCTTGGAAGGCCATGCTGTGCTGTGTGTCATGAGACCTTAGATCTGTCTCATTGAGAGCTCATTGCAAGGATGTGACTCCTGTCAGTGTTGCTCACGGTCTTGTTGGCTTAAGTGTCCCTTGCTGGACAACTATGAGATGCCCTTGGGCACTGGGAGCACTTTCTCCTTTTTGGATATAACATCTTATTTTCATGTCATACTGTACTGTGGAGGGGCTGAGTGACCAGGGTGAGTTTCTGTTTAGGTGACCTTTCTGAAGGTCATCCTCAGAATCGGCCCTGGGGACAGAAGCACTGTGAGCTTTCTGAAGTCCTCTCTGCTGAGTCCTGCATTAGTGCCACCTATAGTACATTCTGGGTCACTCCACATACATGATGGAGGGGGCTTTTTCCTGGGAGGAGTGGTCACCACCACCTAGGGGCAGCTTTAGCTTTGCCACTAGTTGGATATGTGACCTTGGTCAAGTCATTTCATCTTTCTGGGCTGTCAGTTGGCATATATTCCTTCAAGTGGCGTTGGAAGAGGCTGCCATCTGAGGTTCACGTATGGGAAAGTGCCAGTATTGATTTGGATTTTTATTGTGAATTTTCAATAATGGTTGATAAGAAGTTGGAAGTCCTTTTTGGGATGTAGCACATAACCACAGGGATCAAATCTGAATTAGACAATTCCCAAACTCTCTTTTAAATGAATACTTACATTGTTGCAATTTATTATCAGTACTTTTATACTTATTTGATAATTATTTTCTGTATAATTTTATTTTTAAGATTTTATTATTTTTATCATTTCTTGAATCTCAAAAATTCTTCCTTTAACCACCTTGACAAATTTATGCTTCGTATTTTTAACAGTTGAGGATACCGACTTCTTTACATACTTTGAAAAAGTTCTTAGAAAGCTTTGGCTATTTTAAATATTATGGACACCTGCTCATATTTTTATTTTTAAGATAAAGCCTATAAATGAACATATAAGTACCTTTTATCTTAGAAAAATCTTTAGACTCTGTCATTAATTAAACTAATCTTGATATTTCAGTGACTGTGGACTGGGTTTGAAGTTATATCAAATAGAGCATTCTGGGTTTTTTTTTTAA
>PVKS010021245.1:0-35551 GCA_004027875.1 Aplodontia rufa | reverse complement strand
TAGGTACAAGGGTACATGTCAAAAGATTCAAATTACTCTGGAATTTATGTTTTTATTTCCCCTTTTGGCTTTGAATTATCCCAGATAGTCCTCCTCAGAGTATTACAGCTCTTCACATTGCAATCATTGTTATTGTGCAGGATTTGCATTGGTGATAGTAAAGGTATAGAGGAGTGACATCATTCTTTAATCTCATGATTAAAATCTAATATTTTAAAGGTCCTATACCTTCAGATTCTGAGCCTCCTAAGTGTTTCGGTAGTGGGATAGCCCACTCTTACCTCTAGGTTAGACCATATAAGGCTAATGGGGCTGCTTTTTCTGCAGATGGGATAGTTTTTGCAAAGTTGTTTCCCCTGAAGGGTAGTCTTTTTAAAAAGAATACTCTCTCCGGTCTTCTTCCTGCCAGAGCCATGAAATCTCTTCATAGAGCTTTATTATGAAATTTTAAAAAATACCCTGATGATTAAACCCACAAGGGTGTAGGGGCCTCCCTAAGACTTTGGAACCCAGTCATTTTCTCCACCACAATATTCAACACCCTGCTTTCTGTAGTTCTTCAAAATTATCATTTAAGTACCCTTGTGAGCTTAAATTTCTGGCAGCTCCAGTTAAAGGGATCTCAGCAATGATTCTCTGGATCCAATTCTTTCTCCATATTTTGAGATGATTTATTCTATCACCACAGTTCCCTGATGGGCCCAGAACAATTTGCTTAGTTTTTGTTTATTTACATTTATCATTGGTCAGTCTTAGCTGAGCAAAGTCAAAATAGACTTCATTCAAGTTCTGAATGTCATCAGAGGAGTTCCTGGAGTGGAAGTCCTCTACTCAGTACAAGTCCAGCACTTGTTGTACATGATGGATAAAGAGTTTCAGTATGTGCTGGTCAGAGACTCAGACACATTAATTTAGGAAAGATATACATTAAAGAAAGAATGCCAACTATCTCAGGAAGAGACAATTTTAGGAGATAAAATAAGAAAAGAAACACATTCAAAGGAGAATGTGGGCCAACTCCAGAGAGAGAGAGAGTGCAACCCATTGGCCTGGAGTATTAATATTTATAGAGGAACAATATTTAAGGACTAGACTGTCAAGGAGGAACTGTCAAGGGTTTCTTCTGTTCTCGTCTTCTCAAAGGAAATATGTCCATCTAGAGACACAGTTAGAAAAAGCATAACGATCTATTTTGTGAAGTGGAAATATGTCCCTACTGGGAACAGGTCACCTCTAAGAGAAGCTGTCTGGGGTCTCCCAAAGGCTGAGTCTGGGAGCCCACCTCCTCATATGTTATGTATTTGGGATGGTTGGTGCGGTTTTCCCACCATGGCTTAGTACGCATGTGCCAATTTCACCATGTTGGAAATTTTCCAGCATAGACCATATATCCATTTCTCCAAATTGACAGGGAGTTGGTTGACTGCAAGATGGTTGTCTCTAAGCAGTGGCCAGTTGGGTGTGGCCCAGGGCCAGAACCTGGATTTCCTTTCCCAGCCTCCCCTACTCATATCTATCTACCTGCTCTAACAGAGCCAGGGGAGAGTGATGTAATTTTGCACCAGCTTTCTTAGCAGTTGCAAATTGTCCTTACATTAATTTTGGAAAGGAAGGGCTCAGGCCAAGAGTGGAGGGTGGGGGTGGGGAGGGTTGAGGATATGTGGGCTGGGTTGATCTGGACTGCTCAGTTTGCATTTCAAAGGTTCTTGGATATTTCTTGCATTTTCAGGGCATATCTTTTTTGAGATTCAGTATATCTTGTTTTTTCCTGTATGCCAAATCCTTATATCATTAAGAGTAGTAATCTAGAAGGCACAATCCAGATAGTTGTGACCAGTGATCTGAGGAAGACAGGTGAAAGTGTAATTTATATGGGCTACTAAATGTTGAGAAGGAAGAGGAACTATCAAGATAGAAGATAAAGAAAATAATGTAAACAAAATGAAAATGCCCATGAAACAGAATTCTGATAACCTTGTTGTGCATCTTGAGTCTCTGGGCACATTGTGATTGTCCAGTAATTTTGATGTTTCCAGATGTCTGGGATCAAAAGGATGGAGGGGACTAAAGTTTTCACTCCAGGCTACAGCTGGAACTGTGCATAATTCCTGCCCCTTTATGGCCTCTTTGCTCCCTGTTGAAAAGCTCTTTCAATGTTTCTTTCACTGTAATTTTCCTCTTTTTTTAATGGTGTGAATTGTTATCCTCAGGACAGGGATGATACACCTGCTAATCTTTTTAAATGTCAAAGTTAGAACTGGGTACCTGTCATTTTTAGCAGAAAATTTTCAAGGATTTATTTGTATCATTGCTTTTCATTAAATAATAATCCATTTTTATGTTTGTCTTTACCTTACTATTTTTCTAAAATTAATAATGATACACACTTATGCACATCTTGACAAAAAACTTACATCTCTAAAGGCAGTCCTCTTAATTGTGTTTTTCACAGGTGTTATACTTTTCAGCTTAACACTGTCTTTAGTAAAGCATCAAATTTTCCCTAAGTTACAGGTAGCTTTGTTTCATCCAAAATCAATTTGCAGTTTTAATGTGGGTACATTTCCCCTATAGCAATGGCTTCCTGATGCGAAGCAAAACTAAAAGGAATAATTCATATATGTGCAGTAAAGCCCTTAAATTCTAAATCTAATTGTTTGTGCAAAACCCTGCTTTACGAACTGTTACTCTTATTTTTACAGTGTAATTTAGGGTGGGGGTCTTGGCAAATGGTTTCTTAATTTAATAGACTTAAATATTACCCCACCAGCTGCCAAATAATTTGTGAAAAAGCATTATCATTTTATGCATGTGTCCTAAGAGGGAAACAAAAGTAAAAAGGCTGTCTGTAAGCATGTGGCAGAGAAAAGTAAACATCATCCCCTAAAATGCCATTATATAAGATCATGTATGGATTAATTAGCACAGAAATATAAGAATTTGTTACATTTAAATTGAAAAAGTCACCAATTAATGCCAAGTTTAGGCATAACTTCGTAGTAATAATTGACTATTTCTTCCAAATTTACCAATGAAAATAGCTCTGAATTCTCAAAGTATCCATAACAGCATATTATAGCCAAAGTATTTCTATGGTCACATGCTTGTAGATGGATGTGAGATTTTAAAGGTTATTGTAAAATAAGAAAACAAAATGACTTAAGGCCATTTCTGCTTTCTTTGGTTCATATTTTTATTTCCTTACCTGTGTAATTGCCAGCAATATTAGAATTAATACTTGTCTAAAAGGACAGATTTGTATTTCATCATATTTATTGTCAGGTAATTGGAAATGTGGGATATGTAACTAACACAAGGTAAGAAAAAAACAAAATTAAGTTTGGGAAAAAATCACAGTAGTGACAACATTAAGAAAATTTCAGGAAATGGGGATGTGGCTATAAATCAAAATAATAGCTCTGTGTTTGCAGAACAGGAGGAATTATATGTAGATCCTGGCACATATGCTCAATTGGTTAAGTGGAGAATTTGTTAAGAATTGTAATAGGACATTTTAGCCAGTACATATCTTTAAACACTTTTCTTAGATTACCCCTATATCAGATCATTTGAAAACACTTTATATATTTTTCTTTTACCTCTGCATACAATTGTTTTCTTATTTTCTAATCTAAATGCTGCTTGCTGCAAAAACCATTATAGATTATTTTTCAGGTTTTCAGTGCACTTTACAGCTTGTGTGCTAAAGTCTGGAAATACCTCCAAGATATTGTATTTTAAATATGGGAAACTAAAGGTGAATCATGATACTGATGAGGCTCCATTTCATATGTATTACTGAGGTTCTTTTATTTATTTCCCCATTGTACACAGGAAAGTTGTGTTAATATGTGCTCTAAAGATATACAAATCAATAGGAGATATATAAGTCTATTATCTGACATCTGCAAACTGCAGGCCCAGAAACACCACTGGTATAGTTCTAGGTTGAAACCACAAGCCAGAGAACTAGGGGAGCAGAAAGTATAAATCCCAGTCCAGGGCAGGAAAAGACTGTTTTCCAATCCAAGCAGGCAGGCAGGAAGGGGATGAAGTTCTTTCTCTGCTTTTATTTTTTATTTTTTCTTTTATATTCATGTCTGAATGGATTGGGTGATACCTACCCAGGAAGAGCAACTTACTTTTCAGAGTCCACCAATTCAAACACTAATCTCATTTGAAATCATACTCACAGACACATGCAAAAACAGTCTGCGGAGACCCTGGTTCAATCAGAATGTAGTTTAATTATCCCAAGAATTGACACACCTGGCCTAACTGCAGATTCTTCAAAGAGCCTGTTCCCAAGGTGCTTGGGAACTTTGAATTCATGAGGGCTCCCACTACTCTCAGAGTGATCAGAGACACTCATATTGCCTACACTGTGCAAATAATGTGGCTTCCACTGATCTCACTTTCTTCTGGGTTTCTGACACTTGGATATGTGTCATGCAGAAGTTGTCTACATCAGCAAGCTCCCCAGTAAGAACACTAGGCACCAAGTCCCTCAAGAGCTTCAGGGCACTCTTTGTTCGTCTAGTGAGCTAGGTCTCAGAAAGCTGGAGCAGCCTCATTCTTCCCAAACTTCACTCCAGGTAACTTTTCCCTTTGTCAAATCTGTTTTCCTTTCTTTTGCCATAATCAATCTTAGCCATGGGTCTGACCAACTGTGTAGTCAAGTGAGTTTTCATAGTGAATCATGAAACCTCACCATACCCCCAGCTTATGTTTTTATTAGACAAGAGCAATGCCAACTTTCTCATCATATCTGATTGCAATTTCACATAAAGATCTCTTTTATATTAATTCAGTGCTGCATTTGAATCTGGGATAGATATTTTCTTTATCACTAGCTAGTTTAAGATTTCACGTGAACTAAAAATAGTTCTTGAAATCATGGTTTCTGAACCTACTTGTGAAAGAATAAATCTACAGAACTCGCCTTACAACAGTCTTGGAAGACCAGGAATATCTTATGTCCTTCCCATTGCTATAGAGTCTTATCTGTTTTAAATATAATATTTAACAAAACATGAAAAATCAATATAAATGTAAATATTTTCTTAAGAACTTATCCTGTTTTACTACTGTGTTTATTGCTGTTGTTCATGTTGTATTGCTTATCAGTTGGTATCTTTTGGGCTGCAAGTAATAGAT
The DNA here is from genome assembly GCA_004027875.1 of Aplodontia rufa. NCBI lineage: Eukaryota > Metazoa > Chordata > Mammalia > Rodentia > Aplodontiidae > Aplodontia > Aplodontia rufa. The sequence goes on along the minus strand of PVKS010021245.1, from coordinate 30,394 downwards.
GATGTTAAGGGAAGTCAGTATTTGAAACAATGCAGAGTTTAAGATCACAAGAAGCCCTGGGAATATGATATCAGAGTCAGTTAACTGATCAATATACACTAAAAACACAGATGCCTGTGACATTTGTTTTGCACCCTCAGTATTTTAAATGTCTTCAATCTTGCTTTCTCTTAACTAAAAGATAATCCACAATCCCATTCATCAGATTTTCACAATCTCAAGCAAATACAGAAAGAACAGTCTTTCCAAGCACATCCTCTCTTATCAGAGGGAAAAACATTTTCCTTACAAAACATCCAGAAGTTTTCATATAATTCACTGGCTAAGGCGCTAATATCTTTGACAAACCTTGGCAAAACAATTCTCTGCCAAAATAAAAGAATTATCATAATTGGATTTAGATTAGGAAAATTACATATTGGAATTAAGAAGTGGCCATTGTCTATGAGCACATAAGAAGTTGAGCATCAGAAATACAGGTTCAATATCTGCCAGAAGGACAGAATGGGAATAATTACAGCAGGAAAGGTAATCAATATGTCTACCACTAAGTTCAATCTGATCAGATTCAAGAATTGTAGCAGTTGTCAATACATCAGAACATGTGTGTGTATTCGGAATACATATTTTAAACCTTAATAAGGTGAATTTTTTGCTTTGCTTTTAATAAAAAGATATGCATTTTTTTTCTATTTTTATGTAGAGTTTGGGCTGGGGTATAGCTCAGTGGTAAAGCATTTGCCTATCATGTGAAAAGCCTTGGATTCAATTCCCAGCACTGCAGAAAACAAAACAAAAACAAATCAGCAAATAGAAAAACACATTCACTCTTAGGTTAACGTAAACCATTTTTAAAATGTTTAAAAACTAAACATTTACTATTTAAGCAATGTAATCTTTTGATTTTAGAATGTTAATTTGTGAATTATTTTCATGTCTATTAATTATTACTAAATTTAAAATTTAGTAACTTATCTACTTAACTACTGTTATATTTTATAATATTTGCAAATTTGAACATGATCAAGAAAAAATATATTTTTATTTTGTGGTTTGTTAAGTCTATGTAGTTCCTAACTCTTGTTTTGTATTTTAGCATATAATATGCATGACTAGCTATGGACAGACGAATTTATATTTTAGAAGATTTTGTGCATAAATGAGATTTCTAAATAGTTTATCTAAAGATAAACTATTATTGTTCTCTTGCCATTTCTACTTTTTTTTGTATTTAGATTCCATATGTCCTTTTTTTTGTTAGTGATGTTCTCAATCTATGTAGCCTGTTTTTTTGTTTGACTTATGCTTTTCCAAATAATTTTCATTATATTTTAGTTTCTCTGGAAATTGTAATTTTTTAAGGCACATAACACATTCATTTTCAAATAAAAATAATTGGGAGCACAAAATTATTTGCAAACTAATTACCTTTGAATAAATGCTATATCCGCTTTGTTATGATTTTTTTTTCCTAAAGACACCATAGGCATTCATTTGTAAGGAATATAGTACTTGAAAACTACTAATTACTATTTGATATATGCTGAAGAACAGCAAATTTGGCACACGTACAAAAAAAAAAAAAAAAAAAGGCCCAATTTGGAGACTTAATATTTAAGCATGCAATTGACAATCCAGTTTGGACCAAAAAACTATTGGAAACTTAATGACTCTCAGGGTAAATGATATGCAGCAATGTGTGTCAGTAAGAAGACAGGAGAATTTGAGAGGAAACTTTCCTTTGTGTTGAGATGTCATGGAATGATCACATAATCAATAGGAAAGGTGGTGCACAAATCCTTTGCTGTCACTGAGGATTTAACATTGGATTTAAAGAAAGTGAGCATTTGCTTCATTGTCTAAAATTTTTCAATTTTGTTTTTAAGAAAATCCAACAAATTCAATTTAAAGTACATTCATCTAATAGCTGAAAACTTCAGTATTCTCTAGGTTGTTGCTTGTTTTTTGGTTCTCTTTAGAGCAGTCTTCTCTGCTCTTCAAGAAAATTCCCTCTGGAGTCACCAGATATTCTTGCACTTGCTTCTGTGGTTTCCTTTTAAAACATATTTTTTTTCTTCCAGGAGGCCATGAGTTCCCAATATGTCAGGGATCATATGTAGTTCTTCTCTTGTTCTGCCACAACATCTGTTAAGTACAACTAATTTTAAAAACTGTTGACCAGGCATAAAAATTACTGTCTTTGCTGTCTTCATATTTTTGTATTTTGTTTGTCTTATTTATTATGCAGAACAAACCACCCTTTAGCTTGCGCCTGCACTTTTCCTACAATACAGCCTGGTATATACATACAGTTTTATTTTATTTTCCTAATTTTATAAACAATATTTTTATTTTATTCCACTTCACAGATTATTTCTGTGTAACAATTTCATGTCTATAAACTAGTTATTTGTAAGTTTATGGATTGAGATTTTCTTACATGATGCAGGTCAATTTATTCCTTTGTAAAATACTTTGTTATTTATTTAAACTTTACTTAACCCATTTTATGGGCATGACTTATGTTGATAATAAAAAAAAAGAATAAATTTGCCAGGTGTTGTGGTATGTACATGTAATCCCAGTTATTTAGGAACTTGAATTCTGGAGTTTGAGGCCAAAATATTTAATAAATAATTTCAAAAATTAACTGTGTAAAGATTTCCACAGGATTAGATCCTTTAAAAAAAAAAGGAATAGCTTGAAAGAAATAGGAATAGAAATAGTAAACCAACAATAACACTGCCAACAATAATCAACATTTACATTTGAATTTGATTATTGAGATTCTAATCACTGTTATATAAACATTTACAACGAGAAGTTTGTATATAATGTTAATGGTGGGAGGGTAGATGTAACATTTTCTCGTGCATATTGCTTTAATCAAATAATTTTATTTTTATCTAAAAATAATAATATGAATGATAAATTCATATTTTCTTATGTTAGTTAAGGGACTAGTTTCCCTTATTTCCCAGTGTGTATATTCAGTTGAACAAATGTAACTTATGGAAAAGTTCATCCTTTCTCTTCAGCATTATTCTTTTATTTGTCTACAAATCAGCTGGCTGTGTATGTGTTCCCTCAGTCACTTTGCTGTTCTTTTATCAAAATCATAATTTTAAATCATTATAGAAAGAAGCCAGATGTTATCCATCAGGACAATGGAAGATGATGTCAAAAGCATTTTTGAGATCTTTGTGAGTGCCCCACCCACTTTACAGGGCCTTGAAAACTGAATGGCTTTGAAGGCAGGGTTCAGAGCACCTGTGGGATATCTCAGTTACTGCTCAGGATCTCTAGGATTCTGCTTAATGCACAGCTGTGGCTGAAGAGTATCTAGATGTCTTGCATTACTGCTCTGCAGGATACAACCAGTGAACCTTGATAATATACACGTGGTGTCAACTATGCAGGTGTGCAGAGTGCAAGAGGTGTGGAAGTATAGTTTATATGTGGAACTATGTGTTCTGTGTATAGTTATGTCATCTGTTTTGAATCTTTTTTTAGAAGATATAAATTCTGTCTAGATTATTCATGTTGCTATCATTGTTATTATTATTATTGTTGCATGTAGATGCCCAATTGTTCCAGCACCAATTTGCTAAAATGAAAATTCTTTATCCATCAGATTAGAATTATGTTTGTTCCTTTGTCACAGGTATGTGTGTGTATATATATATGTATATATATATATATATACATATATATACGTATATATATATTAGTTTTTCCTTTTCTTTCTCTTTTTCTTTCTTTTTTTCACCAATACCACACTGTCATGATTACTGTAACTATGTAGTAAGACATGAAATCAAGTAGTAACAGTTCTCCAACATTCTGTTCTTCTGCTTCAATATTGTGTTGGCTATCCTTGGTAATTTGTTTCACCATATAAACTTTACAATCAATTTGTTAATAATCACAAAATAAGTTGCTGGGATTTTCAATTGGATTTCATTAAATATGAAGGTAAAGTTGGCAAGAACTGACATCTTGATAACAATAACGCTTCCTTTCCATGTATGTTAAAGCTCTTTCAATTTATTTAGTTCTTTTTGATTTCTTTCATAGAACTATTATAATTTTTCTTATTTAGATCTTGTACAAATTTCATTTGATTTATTCCTAAGAATTTCATTATTTTGTGCCAACGCAAATGGCATTATGTTTTTAATTACAAATGGTAATTATGTTTTAATTTCAAATTTCACTTGTTCATTTCTGTTTTATAGAACAATTGACTTTGTAAATTATATTAAATTTGTAAACTACAACCTTAGTATAACTGCTTATTCTTTTCAGAAGGTGTTGATTCACATTTTCTGCTTACACAATCAGATCCTCTGTGAACAAAATAGTTTTATTTCTTCCTTTTCAAATTGTGTACCTTCTCTTTTTCATACCCTATTGAACTAGGTAGGATCCTCAGTGTAAAGAGAAAAATGAGTGGCAAGAGGGGACATCCTCAGCTTCTGCTCGAGCATAAGGAGAAAGTATTAAGTCCCTCAACTTTAAGTATGATGTTAGCTGTAGGTTTTTCAATGATGCTTTTAGCAATTTGAAGAAATTCCCCCTATTTATAGTTTGCTGGTAAAATAGAACATTTCCTTAAAAATTGCAATAAAGTTATCCTTAACTTTTCATATTTACAGGGCAAACATTTGAATATTTTTCTCTAAAAATTAATACAAGCTGTGGGTCTTGTAATATATTCCCTTTATCAAATTTGGAAGTCCTTTTTATGACTCTAACACTTCAGTTACTCAAAGATGCTGAAATTTGTGAAAAATCTTTTTTTTCATCTACTGAGATAAAATTTTTTTGTTCTTATTATCAACTGTTAAATTACAAGAACTGCTTTTAGCATGTTAAATAAACTTTGCATTACTGCTAAAAATCCCACTTGGTCCTGGTGTATTATAACTTTATATATTACTAGGTTTATTTTGAGAATATTTTACTGAGACATCTTTGCCATTATATTCGTATATTTTGCATCAGTGTTCCTTTATTATAATATGTTCATCAGATTCTGATGTCAAAATATGCTGGCCTCATTAAATATATTGGGAAGCATTCTTCCCCATTCTCTAGAAGACTGTAATACTTATGTAATTCTCTTTAAATGTTTTTCAGAAGACATTTTTAATTAATTTGTTTTTGGCAAAATCTTTAGAAGGGATTGATGTTCAGATGCTTAAATTATTTTCCTTCACATCTTTGGTAAGTTGAAATTTTGAACAAAGTGATTAATTTCATCTTACTGTCAAGTAGTGTCAATTAATTCATAATCTACTATTAACAGGTACTGAATCTATAGTGATGTAGTATTTGTCATTCCTAACCTCGTTTCATAGTGTGCTCCTTCCTGTGTTCTCATTAATTTCTTGGACGGTTGCACTCTCCTTAAAACAACACAAAACAAAACAAAGAAAAAAACTATATATATTCCATGATGCATCTTCTGAGGGCTTAGTATTTCCTTTTGGAAACACGTTTAAACACTTTGTCTTGCACTTCATTTTTTTTTAAACTATTTTGTTAATCATTGAGCATCTGTATAATTTCACTTGAGTCTAATATGACTTTTTTCCCACTTTTAGGAGGATGACAGTTTCTTTCTCCATAACTAAATAATTATTTATATTTAAATTCCAGCAAGTTTACCAAGATATATATCACATTTGTACAAATAACATGTATTGTCACTTCATGGAAAATATTCTGTAGTTATATTTTAAAAATTTTATTTTCATTTTTAATACTCCTTATTCAGTGTCAAACATTTCCTTATGGTACCATCATTGTCCTTGTTAAATTCTATCAATTTTTTCTCAAAACGTTTTAATCTCTTGTCTTACTCTGGCAGAGTGAGTCACATGGAATGGGATAATTAGTGCAGATGTGTGTTCATTCAAATCTAAGAATCAGATCTGAGTCCTACTTTGAAGTGAGATCAATTCACATTCTTTATATCCAAAAATTCATGAAATTTTTAAGGCAGATGACAGATTCTCACCATAATGAATACTCTGGTACTTGAATTCTTATGTTTTCGTATCTGGAAGCCAGTTTGGCTAATGAAAAATTTTACTACAGTATGATTCATAGTTGTTTTTTAAAAAGGAGGTATATACATTAATTGACAGATTCACGTTGCTTTTTTTTTAATATTATGTATTGAACCCCAGTGTGCTTTACCACTGAACTACATCCCAGCCTTTAAAAAAAAATGAGACAGTGTATTGCTAAGGGTCTTGCTGAGTTGCTGGTGCTATCCTTGAACTTGTGATCCTCCTGCTTCAGCCTGCTGAGTTGTTGGGAATTTAGGTGTGTGCCATCATGCCTTGCTGTAATTTTTTCCCCCTTAAAGAAAACTGTCATATTTTCTCTGACTTTAGAGAAAATATGAAAGAACTTTCAATGATCATTAGTCAAAATTAACAAAACATTATTTAAAATTTTACAGTACCTCAGATATAATTTTATTCTATCTGCTATAAGTTTCTGGGAGAAATAACAGTGTAGTTGAGTCAACTAAAAAATGAACACTCCTATAATCCTTTACAATCCATGTTCCTTCAATCTTTCTCAGTGTCATTTGGGGTAAATATAAATGAGATAGAAATTCTCATGAGATATTACTTTCCTCTTGTGAATATGACCTGGGTTTAGAAGAAGACATGTCTGTCACAATGAATACTTTAGCCTTTAATGATTATTAAATAAATCATTCAACTTACCTCTTTTTCCTAACTCCTTATAATAAGCCAAGCAAGGGGCTGGAGCGGTGGCTCAGTGGTTTCGGCGCTTGCCTGGCAAGCGCAAGGACGCGGGTTCAAACCCCAGCATCACGTACACAACTAAGTGTTGGAGCAACAAAGGCCATGTGAAAAACTAAATAAAAGTTGTTTCTCTCTTAAAAAAAAAAAAAAAAATAAGCCAAGCAAGAAAACTCAGGACTACACAGGAGATAAATTATATTGCAAAAGGCAGAAATTACAGCATATAATTCAACCATTTATATTTATCTTCAAAATAATAGCTCACATTATAATATATAGACACCTCAGAATCAGGAATGAGAAAGCAGGTGAGAAACATTCAATACCACTGTTTACATTTTCCCCATAAACACAAATACATTAGCATTTCTTTCATTTCTTTTCATTTTGGTATCTCAAGGTGGAATGAATTGAAAGAAATAGTTACATTGCTGAGCAATGATGTATTCAAAACATTCCATCACACTTTGCATATCTATCACTCTGCCAATGTTCAGATTGCAATCTCTTCCATCCCATCCCATCATTCTGACTATATCATCCGTTTCTATTTATTCTCTCAATTTTTTTAAAGACCTCTTTTGGATCATTTGCAGCTCTGAAAAAAAAATTTTTTTTAACCTTAAGCAGTTTGGGGACAATGAAATTCAGTTAAGTTATTTTATTTTTGTTTTTTTGTTTTTTGTTTTTTGGTTTTTTTTTGGTACCAGAGTTTGAACCCAGAGATGCTTAGCCACTGAGCCACACACTGAGCTGCATTCCCAGCACTCTTTATTTTTTCTTTTGAAATAGGGTCTTGCTAAGTTATTCAGGGCCTTGCTAAATTTCTGAGGCTGGCTTAGAACTTAGGATCCTTCTGCCTCAGCTTCCTGAGCTGCTGGCATTACAGGTGTGCGCCACCATGCTCCACAAATTCAGTTAATCTTTATTGACTACTTAAATTAGTACCCAGAAAACTTCAAACATATTCTTGATTTAATCAATGTGATTCTTCCCTGTAACACTTTTACATGGATTATATACCACTGGACACCTGTCTTTTAATTCTAATTGCTTATCATTACCTTTCTTTCACTCAATAGCCTCATTCACTTACAGGTGAAATATATAAATTTCTTTCTTCATTTGTCAGCACATTTGGAAAAGGATCTAGAAAATTATTTTCTGTTTAATTTATGTATTTCTTCTTGAGCATTTGTGAAAGATTAGCTGTATTTGCTTACAGAGATATATTACAAATGTAGAGTCACATTATCAATGAAGAATTTTTTAAAATAAGCATTTAATGCATAAATATATTACACAAGACCCAAATACTCTATGCAAAATACCCAGCATTTTATTTCTAAGTTTTATGGGACAATTATTAACACCTATCATGTAATGAATATTTTCATCTTGCAATTAGAAAACATTCACACACTGAGGTTAAATGGGAAAAAATTATTAAATATCAGTGAGGGTCTACAAAATCAACTTCAGCACTGAAAATGTTCTAAATTAATTGATTTGGATAATTTTTCTATCATGAATTAGTTAAAAGATTGTATCATTTTATAAAGATGTAGATCATGATTCTAACTATTACAAAACTAAGATTATTATGCTTCTACACAACTTCTTGAGGTTATAAAAAAACACTTTGAAAGTTTCAGAAAAAGAATGCTATATAAAGTCAAAGTAATACAATTTCATTATGAACCAAATGCCAACATCATTAATCACTGAAAATGAAATGATCATACTTACAATTGGAATATTTTATAGAGCCAAAGACCTTTTGTTATCCTAAGCTACTCCAATTTGCAATTGCTAATAAATCTAGTGTTCACAGAAAATTTTTCTTATCTAAATGTGAAAAGTAGCACACTAAACAGTAAAATATGTAATTAGTATATTAAAATCAGATTATAGCAAGTGAATTGCTGTTTTCTCATTTAATTAGCTGATATTTCTATTAATATTCTGATGGCATTCAAAAAGAACATACTAAACATAATACTGTATCATGACCAATATTTTGATATTTTTATAATGTTATTAGTGATGAATAAGAAAGTCTCATTTTAATTTGAAATACATTTTCAAATAACTTATTGAAAACAGGATGCACAGATTAAAAATTCAATAAATTTTATATTTATTAGAAATATTAGGAAATTATTCTGGATTTGAATTTGAAGGGGAATGTGAATACAGAAGCATTTAAGAACAACTGTAGCCCAAGAGGTTGTCTCTTTTGAATGCAACCAATCAGAATTCTAGTTGATGTATTATTACTGTGTGATATCATCCTTAACAAGAATGAAAAGGGGCAATGATGGCAGAAAGGGTAACCTCATAAGATCAATTTATATTTTGACAATGTGAGGCATGAGATCATACAGTGTCAGAGCTCATCAAACACAATTCTTGGGGAAAAAAATTAAGCATTGTTTTAGCCATTTTATGGCTTACATCCAACTTTAATCAGTACATTAATGATCACTGGAACATGGGGGAAATCATGAACTTTAGACATTACCTGATTATGTAAAGATAATTTGCTCCCTCATTGAAAATACTTGGCATCTTGCAATATGCTGCTGGGTCGTCCCCTAGCTCAGTGATGCATATGAGATCTACAAACCTTCAACACAGATGATTGTCACACAGAATCAAGTGAGGTGTACATTTGGAGTATTAGAATATTTCAAAATGAATTAAATGCATTTCTCAACTGATAATATAACCCCTGCTTTAATTCTTTCTAATATTTTTCACTATCTGTTTCTTGCTCTTTAAAAAAAGTAGAGAAAACTAAGCTTTGGGAAATATGTTCTGTTATATGTATAACCATCTTGGCTAAAAAATAACTTGATTACCAAATTTAAAAAAAGAAAACATAAGATAGTAAGAAATACAGAGAGAAATTAAAGCTCCTTTGCATTGTGTACAAAGACTTCAGTGATCTGACCTTAGTCTGCCTCTCCAGCGTCAGCAGCTTTGACCTATCCATTCTTTATTCTGCAGGCTCCCATCTGCTCTATTTACTATTGTTATTCCCTGCACCCCATAAGATCTTATTTTACTAATGATACCTCTTAACTAATTGAAGACACCCTGCAATCTGGCTTCATTTTCAGTCCTGCTACAATCAACTAGATATACCTCAACATCTCTATGAAATCTTCCCTATTTCCTCCTCTACCCAAACAACTTAGAGTCCCTCAAGGGAGTTCACATTCAGGAAAACCAGTGAAATACATCACTGAACACCAGATGCAACAAAGGATCATCCAGAACCTCTGTGAAAGAACAGAGGGATTTCCTGAGGATACTCCAGATCTAACTCTGCACCCAAAGCCTAAATTATACAAACTCTTTAGTATATCAGTCCAGTCAGGGTAGATTGGATCTAGCAAGGGTACCAAATCAAAAGAAGAACGGCGTGACCTGACTCAATGAATATAAGTGATTGTAGTCATCCTTACATGATAGAATTTTTGTTCTGACTATGTAGGTCACAGCATGCATATGTGACATGTGACAGTCAGATTTCAAAGCCTGTGTATTTTAGATGCCTACTCTTACAGATTTCCACAGTAGTATGAATTTATCTAACTGAAATATCTTGATTAATGTCTTTCCAAAATTTTCTTTCCTTGAAGTGTAACAAACTGGAATGAAGAATGAACTTTATTTGGTTGGCTCTTCACTTTTCATTGCCTGTATGGAGCTTATTTTTTTGTTGTTGTTGCTTTTCTCAGTTACTCTTTTAAGGCTCACATACAGTTGAAGAAGAGGTAGAAAGCTGAGTTTAATTTCCTCACTTATATATACATACATATGTATTTTTTCAGTCTTTCACGTGGCCTTTGTTGCTCTGACACTCAGCTATGTATGTGGTGCTGCGATTCAAACTCCGTTCCTTGTGCACACCAGGCAAGCATTGTAACCATTTTAAAACAGTTTGTTTGAATTTTTGTTTGCCTTTTGCTTTTCTAAGTCTCTACTTTCAGTGAAAATCAAATTGATGAACATACTGAAACAGTTAACAGATACTACCTTCAAATATATATCCATGCCATTTGTCTAAAAGAAACTGTGACCTAAGCTTGTATTTTTAAGAAACAAGTTTTTTCTCCTGAAGTTAAAAAGAACTGTAAACTCTGCTTGTACTTTCACCAGAAAATTGTTTTCCCTCCCTCCCTCTCCCATCCTTGCCTTCTTAACCAAATTTATGTTGGCTGACATAGACTAACATTCAGAAGTGACCCTAAACAAAAGAAGGTGATATTTTAAAGTAATGGCTATATTTGAAGTTCCCCAGGAGAAGGCTTAGTGTTCTAGAATCAGAAGAGCCATTGGGAATAATACAACTGCTCATTCAGTCTGGTTTTCACTGTTTATCTGTACCATTTCCCTGCTGGCCTGCACAAGGCAAACATGTCCCCAAATAGACTTTAAATCATAGGCTACTCAGCTCACAAATTCAAATTTATTTGCTCAGCCACTATTTATATCCAAGTACCCATCCTGACTGTCTCAATTGCAAGCATGAACAGAAAAATGAAAGCTAAAAAGTGAATTCATTCTTCCTAAATCAAGTGTTCTGAAGTAATCATCTTTGTGCAGGCACAGCTAGAAACGCAAATACCCCCAAAAAAGATTGCCAGAACACAGGGAGAAGTGTACGTCCACAGGTGAAAAGAAAAGCCCCAGTACAAAACATTCCCATCACACTGGACTTCCAACATTTGACTATATGAGAAAAAAAAAATCTCTGTTAGGCCTCATCAGTTTTGTTATTTTATTACGGACACTAAAGCAAATTAAGAATATGTACATATAGTGACTAAGCCTATATACATACAGGAGTGTGTATGTGGGTATATGCATGTATGTGTGTGTGTGCACATTGACTGAAGACAGTCTCAGAAAAGATAGTATGGCAGAGTAACAAATAAATTTTATCAGTAACTAGATAAAGATAGCATATTAATCTGATTTTTTCCTAGAAAATAATGCTATTAATTGATGTGTGATTTTTTCTGCATTCTTCATTCTCCCTTTATTTCTTAATAGAATGTGCTATTCATCTTTCTTAATCCTGAAATCTGTCCAGACCCTATTTTATATATTTTAATTCCCTATTTACAGTACTTTAACATTTTCACTTATATTGCCAAAACTCAAATACAATAAATATAATTTATCTAAATCTATATTAATTTACATTTGGAACAAATTTCTTTCCTTTCTTGAACTCTGTCACCTTAACTGTAAAACAGAAATATTAGGAGAGCTATTTTGAGTCTTGTTTTCTCTTTGTCCTCTTTTTTCTCTGTCCTTTCCTTGGCCTGAAACAATCAACCCTTCAAAAATGCTGCTTATTTTTCCCTTCAAAATGTATTTTCCCATTAAAGTTCTTACATTCATAGTCGTCATTATTGTATCAACAAAATGAAGAGTGAGGAGTTAAGTGTTGTTAAATAAAATAACTTTAAAATGTGAGTAGACATTTTAAAAACATTTGCAAGGACTGTCAAAATGGCTTTGTAGGACCAATTACTGTTTATTATAATAATTTTGTAAGTATAAAAGAGCTCCTGGATAACCATTACCAAGCAATGTTTAGATCAAGTTTACTGAACAGCTAAAGTTTTAAAGAGAGAGAAAATACATTAACGCTAACAGAAAATAAAATTTCAAAAACCTGAAATGTAGCAAGGGCATAGACATTGCTTGTTTTTCTCTATTGGATTCTATTGTAAGTGGGATTACTGCAATGATAAAATATCATTAAATATTCCAGAGAGAGTAAAAAAGTGATTCTGCCAGGTGCAGCGAGGCATGCCTGTAATCACAGCTACTGAGGCTGTGAGGATCACAAGGCTAAGGCCAGTCTGGGCAAATTAGCTAGACCCGGTATCAAAATAAAATGAAAATGAAAAGGGCTGAGGTTGGAGGCAAAGCATTTCCTTAATATACGCAAGGCCTTGGGTTAGATCCTCAGTAACACACACACACACACACACACACACACACACACACACACACACACACGACTCTCAAAGAATGTGGCATAAGTTCAGGACCTGGGAATATAATGCAAGCCGTGAATTCCCCCAGACCCCAGAGCATCCTAAAACCTTTGACTATCCAGAGTAAAAAAAAAGGCTGTAATTGTTTTGGTAGGTTTGCTATGTTTTTTTGATTTTATGTTTTTTGTTTGTTGGTTGGTTGTTTTTTGCTGTTGTTGTTTGTTTGTTTGTTTGTTTGGAGATAGGATCTCACTAAGTTGATAAAGGTCTTGCTAAATTCCTGAGGCTAGCCTCCAACATGCCGTACTCAGCTGCCTGAGTTGCTGAGATTACAGGCATATGCCACTGTTACCGTCTGTGCTAGTATTTGTAGGAACTTTGCGTTGTGTTTTTGTGTTGTGAGTGTAAGTAAAATGAAGAGAGTTGACAAAAAAATACTTTGAAATAGAGCAATGATGAGACTGTGTAGAGTTAAGGAATGTAGAAAACGAAGTTTCCTTCCTTGCTCATAGGTACATTCATAGCTGAAGGCCTGGTAATAAAAGATAGGTTGATAAGAAGACAATATAAAACACATTTAATACAAGCTTTAGATCACACAGGAGCCTATGGAAATAAGGATGAAGACAGCTAGGTAAACATATATTTTTGTGCTTAGTTTTGATGAGGAATAAATATTTGTGGGAAATATGAGTGGAGAATCAAAGGGTATGATCAACTGGTGATAGACAAGGGAAAATTTAGTAAGATCTGTTAAGATTCATCTCTGTGCTCTATATCTTCAAAGATAAAGGTGTTCCTTTCCTATGGGTGTATGGAGGGCACCTTTTGAATGAAGGTCTTTGTAATCTGTTTCAGGGGAGAAGCACCAGGGGAAGATGAAATCAACCTTCCTATTCTGCTGTTTTCTCAAATGTCAAAATGCTTTGTTCCATGGTGGCCTGTTCTGAACGCCATCAAAAGCTACAGATCCTATTACTTAAATTATATGGTAATTATTGAGCTTATTTATTGCTAAACTTAGTATTCAATGTTAAACTTTGTAACCACCAAGACATAAACTTTATGTATTTTGATATCTCTAAATCTAAGTAGACGTGTAAACTATATTTCTCTTTAATACATTTTATATGAACAAATGAATCTACAGAGACCTGTGTTTTCACTGTTTTGCTATAACAACCATAAATTAAGTCTTTTGGACTAACATGCATTTATTCTTTACCAATTTGTAAGTCAGAATTCTAATAGGGATCACAGGACAGTAAAGTCAAAGTGAAGACTGGTTGCATTCCTTAAGGAATCTCAAGCAGAAGCCATTGTCTTGCCTTTTCCAGGGTCCAGAGGCAGTTTGCCTTTCTCAGCTTGCAGTCTCCCACCATTTTCAAAACCTCCAGTGACCAGTTGATGCTCATTTGTGTTGTGACTCTAATTCTGTCCTCATTGTTCATTGCAGAAAGCTTGTGATTTTCACTGGGCTTCCTGATATACTGTAGTGAAATCTTATCTTAAAGTCATCTGATTAGGTAAACTACAATTTTTATTTCTCATTGCCACATAACAACTTATTATTAGACCCTATGAATTAGGATATGGCTATCTTGGAAGGACATTTTTCCACCTATCACAATAGCCTTGACTGTTGTTTATTTGACTGAAGGATTTGGTCATTCTGCTCTTGTTCTTGAAATTGGTTGCAATTTTAAATGATCGATCTGCTCATTCTTTTCTAACTCAACTGCTGAATCTCAGAACATTGGTGCCTGAATTGGAATTCTGAGGTGGTAAGCAATAGAAAACACTTCACAGGAGTCCAGTCCCCACTACAATATTGTTAATTACTTCATAAAACCTGATAAGGGAGAGAAGAGAAAAGATAAAGTAGAATGTGTGTATATATCATTACATTCCAATTAGATAAGGTAACTAATATTTGAGTTTAATGAATACAAATTGATCTCAAAGGCAGCCCAGAAATTTCTCCATTGACAAGAAATAAGAAAAGCGAGACAAATAATAGTTCTCAAAGGTGATGGCACTAAGTTCAGGTATCTGATCTAAACCATGGACTGAATGTTTTTACTCAAGTTGTTAAAACACCAATTGTTGAATACAAGTGCTGACCTCAGTCATGACTAACCCTTGACTAACCCTTGATTAACCTGATTTCCCATTCTAGAAACACTGTCCATAGATACAGAGTAAAAGTCTAAATCTACCACTATACTCAATTCAAGGTGGACATACATGAGTGTCTAGAGAGAGCAGAGAGGGAGAGGAAGCTGATGACTGTCTCAACATTGCAGATGATGCCCTTTGATCATTCTTGTTCCTCAGCTATCATTCCTTCAGTCTCTTCTAGTCTTAGTGCATGGTTTATTTTCCCAAAGTCTGCACTATAAACTAAAGGGTAAAACTCCAAGTCAATGGTTTGTGTCATAAACCTGTTCACGAAATGACACCTCAGACTCACACTGCACCCAAAACATTACTCTCTTCTCTTTGGGTTGCTTGTAAATAGCATATTTTACTGTGTTCACATCTGTGGCTTTGCACACAGCATTATGCAGCATATCTGTGTGTATACTTTTGTCCATTCTAAAGGTATTCTTGTATTAATCTAACTTCCACTGAGGCTTCAAACCCCAGATATTTTGCTGCCTCCTCCTGGAGACTTTTGACTAAAAGATTCCATAAGTGCTTTCAATCTTTTGATGAATCTCCTTTACTTTTTTGGAGGACAGAGAGCATAAACATCCTGTGATGAGTGGAAGCTACCTCTCAGGTAATAGCAATCTCCTTGCCTGGGACAAGCCACATCTTGCTGCTCCCCGGAGCTCTTCGGAGCAGACAGCAGGCGGAACGACCCAAGTCAGCTGGGCTGCTCCACGGAGACGGAGCCGGACAGGACGAACAGGGGAGGCAGGGGCAAAGGGACGAACGCTGGCGGGGAAAGAAATTCAGACTCACACGTGGATGGCGGCTTGAAACTTCTCTCCTTTATTTTTGCCGCACATCCGTAGATATAGCGAGAGCAGGCTGCTAAGGGACCAATAGTGAAGTGGCAGACTAGCTTATTTCAGCCAACGAGGGACTATTATGTTGATGACGTCATCTATCGCCGACCGGGAAGGTGCAGAGAGAGAGAAGTAGCATTCCTGCGCAGGCGCTTAGCCCGCCTTGCTCAGAGAGCACAAAATGTGAAGGGGGAGGAAAGAGAAGTATTACGGCGTCCAATATGGCGATTTTCCTTTTGCACAGAGCCCAAAAACAAGGTGATCAAGATCACCTGCTTTGGCAGCTATTAAAAACCTCCAGTTGTGCAAACCATCCTACCCTTGTCCTCTTTTGTCTTTACACAAAATTTCAAAGCCATTGTTGGCTCCTCAAAGACAGGGCTAAGGACATGGATCCTCTTGTCTTCACGGTGCAGCTACATTGATTAAAGCTCATTTCATGACTTTTACTTTTACCTCTTCTATTCTGCTCTTGGGGCAGGAGGCCAGAACTAATTTATTGGATAACCAGAGTCAGGCCTCTGGCTTAGGACTCTGGTAACAGCACCAGCCTCTAGCATCCAGGGACTTTCAGAGTTTTCCAGATATTTCCACAGAGGCCTGCTTTCATTCTAATTGAACCACTAAACCTTAATAACTTTGGAGCACACTATGTGATTAATATATCTTGACTCTCGAGTGTATTCCACATGAAATTGATTCACATCATTCTCTTTGCCTCTTTAAGTGTTATGAATGCAAGAAAAGAAAATCTCTTTGTATGGCCCCAAATTGTGTTGTTACAGATCAAGGGTCTGCTATGGAATTAGGGACCCCACAATGGTTCCCTCTCATGGGGTTTTGCCATCACACCAGAAAGGTTTTAGAGATGTTCACAGTAGTAAGCATGAGTTATTAGAAGGAATAAGGGACAGAAAAATGAGACACTCTGAAGGGAAAGAGTGGGTTCTCTTAAAGAGAAGGTGGGCAGCATTTTCTTCTGCCGTCCTGTTTTATTGGGAATCCAAGGAAAGTTTTGAGTTTTTCCCAGGTCCACCTTGTGAGGTTTGACTGATAGATAGTAGGCTGACAGTAGATTCCCAAGTCCCCATTGCATCTGGTAAAGGCACATGACAACTGAATACATCTGTGCTGATTGGTTGTGTCTGGAATTTTTCTTACAGATTTTACGGTTAGGGGAAATTATTCTTATCTCTCTGATTTTTGGTATCTGGTCTGTTTTATGGCCACAAATGTCCTTCATTGAGCCTGTGTTCTTGTCATAGGAAAGCAGAGAACTGAAACTCTAAACCTTAGTTCTTATATTCTAATGAAACAATGTTTAAAGTCAGAAATCAAAACTCATGCAAAAGAACTTTATTATAAGTGATGGTAGAGTGGAAATAAGGTGAAAATAATGTAAATGCAAAGAAAGACTCAAGTAAAGAGCACTTCAAAGAGAAAGGTGAGCATCTCTGAGCAGAGAACAAGAAAGAGAATAGTGCAGTCTCTACATTTATTGCTGTTTTAAGGTTGTCTTGAGAATTGGGGTCCTCCTTCAGAACCTTCTCCACTCAGGTGTTCAACTCTTCCTTCACATCTGGCAATGGGGTTTTTGACCTAACTGGTCCTCTCTGGAATTGTCATGGTGGCCATCTTGCTCAGGGGGACTTCATCTACAAGTTAACCCAATGTCAATGCCAGAACTGGGATCAGCAATCCATCAGAGGTTAACTTATTTTGCCTGCGCTATTAAAGAATTCCCTGCTTCTGAGCTAGTAAGAGGCACCTTGTAAGAAACGAGGCCAAAAAATAAAGGAAATAAAGAGAGAAGAGGAGAGCAGAAACCTGTGGAGGGGGAACCCAGTGGAGGCTGAGCCCCCCTTCTGCTTACAGATTGGGGTAGATATAGAGGGAATGAGGGGGGAGGAGGCCAAGGTGGGACTTTTCTGGTTCAGTAGGTGGGGATTGAATTGAGCTTCCCAGTAGGGTATGGATCCTTTGATAAGGGCCTGAGATAACAGATTCAGATAAAGGCCCTGTCTGTAGATTTCACATGAGTAGGGGGTTTGCTGCCTGGCTGAGTGACTTCTGGTAGTTTTCCATATCCATTACACCTGGTACCATAACTTCTAGTTTTATTTTGACCTTTATGGAACCTGTCAAAAGTTAGTCTCATAAATCCTTCTTTCGTGAGGTATCCCCCTATTATCTCTTCTACTTTTGAATTTTTACAAGGTTTGTGTACTGATGTTTTTCTACAGATTATTTACTCTATATTATTTATCTATCTGCCTTGGGAGAAACTTAAAGAAAACTTTAGAGTAACTTAAAGTACACCTATGACCTTGTTATTTCACTGCTCATTGCTAACTATAACCTAACAGTCTTATTATAAGGGATGATATTCTTAGCCCTACATTTCTCCTTCAGAGACCAGGTTGTTTACTGGGAAATATATCAGCCTGTTGAATGAAACCAGGCAGTTTCAAGTAAATTGCTTTTTAAAGGAAAGCATGTGGGGGTCATTAAAATGGACTCATTTTATACAGTTATTTCCTTAACCTGATGTTCCCGCCACTCATAGTTGCCTATGTTGTGTGATTCACAAAATCATACTTTGGTTGTCTTTTTATGTTCATCATACAGAAACATGGGGTAAGGGAGGTTCTGGATAAACTGACCTAAGAGGATCCTTGCTGAAGGCAGGCCAAGGTGATCAGATATCACCTGGGGAATAATAGAAAATGAGAAACCCACTCAGATATAGAGGTTGATCAAATAATTAAGATGAGGGTTTTTGCTAGACTGACTTAGCAAATGGGATTTTACAGGGAAGTGTTCAGGTGCACCTAAGAGAAGGTCTAGGATCCTGACAAATGGTTGACCAAGCAAAAAAATCTGTGTCATTTATTAAACCTGAATATAATATCCACTTAAAGTACTTTCCAAACAGGTCAAGTTCTTATCAATTTACTAGAAGAAGGAGAGATAAATAGAGCAAAGGATTTCTCAAGACCCTAAAAATCTTTTGATTCTATTTGCTATTAGAATTAAAATAAGTCAGAATGTAAATAGTTATTTCTTTTACAATTTCCCTAAGCACTTAGGTTTAAAAGTCTTTCCAGCCTAATCTTTCTGCATTCATTGAACATCATTCAAATTCTGACTGGAAGGTCTATATTCATAACTTTTGCAGGTCTTATCTCTGATCGGTACAATGAAACTAAGCTTCAGTCCTCACTTAACAAAACACAGTGCAATAATATTCCTTGCAGTGCAGGATAATAGCTGATTTAAATTACAATAAGGCATGAATAAAAGGAAAAAAACAATAACATTCCATGAGGTTTGTTGACAATAAAAACTTAAGTCAAAGATAACTTTATCATCAATCAAACATCAACCCAGACAAATAAAAGGCAACTTTCAGTAGTAGTTAATACCAGGGTGAGTATATTTAACATCCAATAAAAGCAAATTGAATCACAAAATGTTAGAGTTGAGAGGAATATTTCAAATTACTGAAATAATCACCCTACTTTGTTGGTCAAGAACCTCAACTGCCAAACTTTCCCCACCTGTTGGAATACTTCAGCTGTGACCTGTGAGTCCACAACAAATACATTCGCCCAGGTTTTGTGAGTTATCTGTTTCCCACATAATGCATTAGCCCTTCAAAAATAGTGGATTATTAAAAAAATAATTATTTAAGATTCCATACATTTTCATGGCAATGACTTATCCAAGTGATCCCAACAAGGGTCCACCTAGGATGGTCAGAATCACAACCATGTTAGGGCCCTACCAGAGTGAAGACTGAATCCTATTGGGACGGGGGAGAAATGTCAGGCAGTCAGTGTAGGTAAAATGAAGTTAGCTAATGTTCTTTTTTTTTCCAAGGGGGGGTTATTTTTTAAGGGGACTAAGAGCACCCACTGTTCCAAATAGACAGAAATGCATATCAGCTTAAATCTCCTCTGCTAACAAAGGTGCTGCATTCCTTCTGCTAACAAAAGGTGTTCACAGGACACAGACTTCCCCCTTCTACTGCTAAAGATGTTCAAGGGCACAGGTCAAAGACTAGAATTTCCCTGCAGGGTCCATGCTGCTAGGCATGGGGGAGGGAAGACAATGATTAGTGAAAGGGGGCAATCTTCAGAAACCATAAGAAGGGTGAGTTGGACACCCTGCCTTCTATCAGGCCCTCAACTCTGAGGGACACAAACCAGACCTCCAAATGACTGGCATCACTATTGGATCCTCTGTGACTCTGAAGACCTGGTGGCGGCTATTGGAAGTGTAACAGTGGTCCACTTTATATTTTGAATATAACCCTTGCTGTCCTGTCACTGCAGCCTATCTTTAAAAGGAAAATATTTCTTTCTCTTCCTCTTCCTCTCCCTCTTAATTGTGGGAAAAACAGGATTACCTTTCTTCCCTATCCTAGGAAGAGTTATTTGTCCTTGAGTATAAGAAGAAGCAATTCAGACTTGGGGTGCTTCTGGTGCCAGAAGATGATCTTAGAAATTATGATTTCCCAAATTAACAAATGAATTACAACTCTTGTCAGAGAGCAGATGGAATGTAGGCTTTGAATCACCTCTTTAAAAAAAAAACAAAAACCTGTCACCCTAATAGGGGGATGGCTCCCTAGGATACTTGGAAGCATAGGGAGGGGGATGGGGTGGTGAGAGGGTATTTGAAGACCTCCTAGGAGACTGGAGAGATATAGGGGAACCATCTCAGAAACAGATGTTATTCCTCCAGGAGATACCCATTTAACTCAAGAGTTCTTCTGGGGGAAACTGCAACAGGTGAAACCCAAGGTGGTCATTCATGTTTTGGCGTAACCCCTGGATAATAAATTATATATACATTGGTTATTGATGGTTTAATAATGTTTCCCTCTCATTTGTATCTCTATATAATCTTAATTAAAAAAAAAAAAAACTTGTTCCCCCGATGGACAGAATCACAGACTCTTGAGACAGAAGTCCCCTGTGTTTCTCCTTTGCTAGCAATGCAACAAACCTTTTTTTTCCCCATTTTCTCAAAACCATGCTCTCATTATTGGATTGACATGGGACAAGGATGATGCTTTTGGAAACAGAAGGAGGCAGCAGCTCCTCCCCGTTAGGAATCCTGTTCAGGGATAATAGTGTGGAAGTTGGCTTCCTCCAAAGTGAGTGGACAAAGGGACAACAAAATGGAAGCTAGCATTTTTAGTGCTAGCCCCAGAAGTCACACATAATTATTTACATAATATTTTATTACTGACATAGGTCAAGTGTATTCATTGTGGAAAGGGATAAGGGAAAAGACACTAGCAGACAACAAGTCATTTGGCTATCGTGAATATGGATACCACAATTTCAGTCCTTATTTCCAAATGTTTCCTCAGCTTCCCTGACTTTCCTGATTTCATCACTGTTGTCATCATTTCTATTTCTCAAATGGTGATAACTCTTAAAAATTTGTACTCTAAAATTCCTACCAATTAAGTTGGTGAGGAGGTGGCAGTCCTGCTTGCTCCGCATTTTTGCATCCAGAAAACTGTCCCCCTCCCATTCATTTATAAAAAGGACAATGCTGTTCTAGTTCTTCACACCAACCAGCATGCCATTTACTCTACATCTTCCATCAATTATTAGTCATTTGCAATACCATCTTTCACCTTGCCTCAAGCCCTAATACAATTCAGTCTCTGAAGATTGCCAACAAAATCTTCTAGCTCCTTAATTATTTAACCTCTTCTCCAAGTAAAATATTTTGTGCTACCTAAGCTGCATATTGACACAAGCATGAATAAGTACTCCAAAGTCAGGCCCTATCACCTAGACAACTGTCTTTTCCTACATTTCCTCATCTTTATATATAAGTATATATAATTTTATCTATAATTAATTATATATAAGTTTTAAACACATACATACACTTAAAATTTATACATGTAATTTATCATATATATGAACATGTATATGTATTTATAGTATAATTTCCTATTTACAAAGTAATAGTAAGGAGTTTATAAAAATTCCTAATATATACCTCACTCAGTTTCAATTTTACCTCATGGTACATTCCTAGGTTGGTGTTAATTTTTCAAAACTAAGAAATACACAATGATACATCATCACTAATAACTACAAACTAAAAACTGTAAATGAATTTGGATTTTGACAGTTTTTACATTAATTTCCACATCCTATTCCAGGATCAAATCCAGACCACACCGCATTTAATCATCACTCACCTTAGTTTATCTGTGTCTGCGACAGCTTCTTAGCCTTTTTTCTATGACTTTAGCAGTTTTCATAATTGACAGATACTTTACCTATCTGCTAGTAACCTCCATTCTATTTTAACCTCTATGAATTCAACATTTTTAGATTCTAAATGAGTCAGAACATGCAATATTTGTCTTTCTGTGTCTGGCTTATTTCACTTAATATAAGGTAATCACAGTTCATCCATAAATAAATAGATAAGTGTGTGTGTGCATGTGTGTGCATTCTGGTAAATGCACAATCATGTATACTTCACTGGTACTATTTGGCTTTTCAGGGGAGTTAAGAGTAAACTATATTATTGATTCCCCACCTAGATCCCTCCCTGTTATCCCTCCCTTTCCCCTCCCTTTTGTCTCTCTCCTCTTCTCTCCCTCATCACATGTATGGTTCCCCTAGATTATGTGTTGCTTTGATTATGGTGAGTCTAGTACATGAGCTTGACCTTTTACCCAAGCCTGAGTTTTGCTCTAACCTCCACAAATGAGGGAAAACATTTGAACCTTTAGTGTCTGGGTTTGGTTAATTTTGCTCAGTGTAATTTCTTCCATTGCCATCCATTTTTCAAAGGCCATAATATTGCTGTTTCTACTAACTGAATAGAACGCCATAGAGTATGTATACCACAGCTTTTGGATCATCCATTCATCCATTGAGGGCATCTGGGTTGATTCCATAATTTAGCTATTATAAATTGAGCTGCTATGAACATTGATTTTGCTGTGTCACTGTAATGTGCTGATTCTATCTTTAATGGGGATATACCCAAGAAGGGATAGCTGGGTCATATGGTGGTTTTATCCCTAATTTTTTGAGAAGTCTCCACACTGCTTTCCAGAGTGGCTATATCAGTCTGCAGTTTAACCAACAGTGTGTTAGCGTTCCTATCTCCCTTCAGCCCCCCCAGCATTTGTTACTGTTTATATATTTCATCTTAGCCAATATAATTGGAGTGAGGTGAAATCTTAACATAGGTTTCATTTGCATTTCCCTAATTAGTAGTGATTGAGAACAATTTCTCTTATATTCATTGGCTCGATTGATATCCTCTCTTAAGAATTTTATGTTTAGCTCTCTGGCCCATTTATTGATTGGATTATTTGTGGTTTTGATATTAAGATTTTTGAGTTCTTTGCAAATTTTGGATAGTAGTCCCATGTTGGTGGAATCAAAGGCTATGATTATCTCCCATTCTGTGGATTCTTTCTTGGTAGTTTTGACCAATTCCTTGGTAGAGCATAAGTTTTTAGTTAATGGTATTTATTGACTTTTTTCCACTCCATAATATATTGCTATATTGAAATATATGTTTGTAGGGAGAGGTTTTGCTCTGGTTATTTTTTGTTGTTGTTAGCTTTATTTTCCCAAACACATTTGATTTTGGTGTAGTACTACCAGAAATCTATTCATCTAAGTTACTCTTGATAACCATTTCAAATATTTACAATTTTTAAATTTAATTTATTTGCTTTACAAATGAGTAGAATAGAATAGTATTAATTCAGCTTTACAAGATACTTCCAGATTGTTTTCCAAGGTGATTAAATAAATTTGTACAAATACTCTAAGTATTTAAGAATTTATATTTCACATTCTTAACAGGACTTTGAAACTTGGTTTTCTTGATGGATATAAAATATTAGTTAACTTACTATGGTTTTAATTTATATTTATCTGGTTACAAATTGGTTCAAAATATTTTTAATACATTTTTTGGATATTTTCTCCTCTTTTCTGAAATCTTCATTCATAATGTATTGCATGTTTCTATTGGTTGCTAGCATTTGTGATGTAGACAAAACTGCATGTTTACCAAACTCTCTTTCTCTGCTTCCTGAACAAACAGAAATGTGTATGAGTATAGTCCACTTGCAAGATTTGTCCCTAAAGCTTTCCTTATTATTTATTCTTAAAATTCTATCACTTTCATCATTGTGGAAAGCAGACTCTGCTTTGAGTTACTCCATGATATATAGAATAGTGGTTTTCATACTGTGCCTAACCCTGGGTTACTCCATATTATAAAGCAGTAGTTTGCCATTTTGAGTACTTCATTTGAGGTAGAATGACTATATACCTTGTTTTTACAAATAAACAATCACCATCTGGCTAGCAGAAATGTAAGGAAGAAAAAATAAATAACATTAATGGTGCCAATAAAAATGACCACCTGTGAACTTGTCAAACTCTTTAGATGCACATTGATGCATGGGCATGTCAAACTCATACTGGACAAAGCAGGTCCATGAGCTTATTGAACCCAGCAGAACTTGGAAGGAAGCAACTTTATCACCTGAGACCCATAAAAGAAAAACCTTGAGATGTGACACAGCAGCACACTGACCCCATCACCTGGTCACTCATCATTGAACTTTACCAGGAAAACCACCACAATGATGAATCTCTGAATCTTTGCCCTTAGGCTTCAGCAGAGCATCTCAAGCTGACACTCTGAAACTACTATCCATCAGACCCCAGCCTAGAATAATTTCTTATGCTTTGACAACTCCATGACCTGAACTAGTTCTTTGACTACTTTGTTCATAATTTATCTGACCATTCACTGTGACTCTTTGCATTGGTATCTGCTCTCTGCCTTTGTTCTCAGTTCAGCCTCCTGAACCTCTTGCTGCCTTAATCCTATCTGTAATTTATATATATTAATAGGTCATATATGAACAATGCAATATCTTTGTCTCAAGTGTTATTGGTATTAGTAGTTAAGATTCGGAATAAAAGAACCTCTGATTGTCTGGCTTATGACTATCAGGTGACCCACATATACTCAGCGAACTGCCACTGCTAAATGTGGTATAGACTATGAATTCATTGTTATTCAATAAATTCTGACATTGTGGAAAGACACAAATGAGTTTGGTCTGTTATTAACAGCTTGCTCACACCAATCAACAGCATCCAAAAGACCAAGTAGAGGATATAAAGTCCCAGGCTACGATGAACCATTTATAAAGAATTCATTTTCTAAATCACCATTTGGAAGACCAAATGCCAAATAAGAAATTGTACTGAAACGTAAGTGACAAATAAAACTTCATTTTGTTAAAACACTGAGATTGCTAAGACTGCTTATTACAGTAGTCAGCACTAGTTCATCTAGTTTTTTTATTCTTATTCATGTATTCTAGATATTAGACTATTTTTATTTTATTTATGAGAAATAATTTCTCTCCACTTTAGACTATCTTTCATAATCTTCATAGTATCTTTTTATAGTAGAAGGTTTTAATTTAGAGATTCATGTTTGATAGTCTTTATCGTGATACACTGGCATACTTACATCTTGGTGAGAAATCTATAGCTACTTCGATTTGAAAGAAATTGTCTTCTGACTGGTTTAAAGATTTATGTTTCACATTTAAGTCCCCAATCCACCTTGAACTGAATTTTATATTTTGTGTGAAAAAGTATTGAAGTTTTTTATTTTTCCACAAGGAAAAAAATCTGAGTACTATTAAAATTGTATCCTTCAGCATTAATTACAAAGATCCATCTATTAAAAAGCCTAGGTCTCCAATGTATAAGCCTTTATCTATTTTCCGTTGTATTTATGTATATTGTTACATTTTTATAAAACTTATTTTACTATAATTTTATATCAAGATTGAATAATTTAGTAAAATATCTCTTTCATTTTCTTTAGGGATATCTCTTAATTAATATTTGAGTCTTATTTTCCATATACGATCCTAATGGGAAATATAAATAGAATTATATTTTAAAGTATATGCAAATTTGAAGAAAACTGTTAATGTGCTAAAATATTACTTTTTTATATCATCAAACTTACTCAAATGAGTGTGTGTGTATGTGTGTGTGTGTGTATGTGTATTGAATTTGGGATTAAACCTGGGGTGCTTTACCACTGAGTTATATACCCAGCCTTTTAATTTTGAGCAGGGTCTTGCTAAGATGCTGAGTTTGGCCTAAAACTTGTGATCCTTCTGCCTCAGCATTCAGAGTTCAGAGTTTCTGGTATTACAGGTGTATACCAACACATCCAACTATTATTGCATTTCTTAAAATAACATAGTTTAGGATTAAATGCATAACTTGTTTTACTATATATGCATTTATGAGTGTACAGCTACTCAACTCCTTAATTAAAAAATAAAAAAATAAAAAATATGTGGGAAGGTAATGTTAAATTTTCTTTATAGTTTTTTTGGGATTATTATTATATATATATATATATTTTGGTGCTGAGTATTGAACACAGGGGTGGTTAATCACTGACCCAAAAACCCAGCCTTTTTTACATGGGTTTTTTTTAGAATTTGATATTACAAACATTGTATTTTTCTTAATTACATTATCTTTATTCTTGATATGTAAAAATGCACCTACTTTTTACTTTTTAGGACTTATGTTTAGAAAACTGAAAAAATTCTCATTTTAGTTGTAACAATCCATTTGTGATTTATTTGGAATTTGCATGTGAAAAACAGTTAAATCATCTTGGAAAGAAATTTTATTGCTGCTCTGGCTAGATTCTCTAACATAACATCTTGAAGAGGAGCCAAATATTAGACATAGAAGCTTGTTGTCTTTTGTATGTAATACTTGCTCAAATTTTGGTAGATACTCCATCTGTAGAGGAAATCTCTGTCTGTATCATCCACTACCATTTAACTTTGTTAATTTTTTTCCACCTACTATATGGTCATGTAGTATAAATTTATATGCATATATTATATATATACATAATCATGTATGTTTTATAAAATACATGAAAATTTAATTGGTTTGTTTGATGGACTACAGTAGTAGATATTCTAATAATATAACAACTTTGATTATAAATGAAACATACTTCTATATTGCTGGGTTTGTTTATCAAATTTTATTAGTATCTATATCTAATACATACTTTCTATCTATCTTCTTTTTGACAGTACTAGGTATCGAACTCAGGACATTCTACCTCTGAGCTACATCCCCAGTCCCTTTTATTTATTTTTTTTGACACAGGGTCTCATCACATTGCTGAAGCTAGCCTGGAAATTGCTCAGTCTCCTGAGTAGCTCGAATTAGAGGAGTGCATTGCTTCCAGGTTTTATTAATATTTTTAAAATTATAAATGTGGAAGACTCATGATGCCTTCAATATATGTTTCAACTCTTTATGTACTATAATTATCATGTTTGTCAATATTAACATAAAATTCATTTTAGCTTTTTTGATTTCTCTACTAATTTTTGTATTTATTTTGGCTGTTTATTAACTGTTATCCTATATCAATTTATTCTTCCATTAGTCTTTTAACTTTTCTGTTATGTAGTATTTAGCGCATTGATTTTATTCTTTACTATTTTTCAAGAAGCTGTTATGTATATGAATTTCTAATATTAATTTAGTTGAATATACTTTGAAATACTTTATTTTAAAAAATTATTTTTTGTTATGTATTTGAATTTTTATATTTAATTTTTTCCTAAAACTATTTAGAAACGCATGTTCTATTATTAATTTATAAAGATTTGATTTTAATGTTTATGTAATGTTAATTTCCCTGTAGTTAGTGAGTACGATATGATTTATATCAATTTTTGGAATATATTATGTACTTCATGGGAATTACATGACCAATTTTTGTAATTCCTTCATAGTTATTTTAGGAATACCAATAGTAAGAGCTGGGTTAATAAGATTAGTGCTTATTTTATTAAGTTTGTACCTTACGTCATTCACATGTTCTTTTATACACTTCAATAGGATCATTTGTAGAAAAGTTTGACAATCAATATAGCTCAATGACTTTACTAATAAAGGTAACTACACTAATAATTATTTTTCTCCCCAAATGGCATTATCTTAATTTAGATATATTAAATTTGCTGTTGAAAATGCAGTGACATCACAAGTAATGTATTATGGGATAATATCAGCAAAGCGCTTGTTAGAAACTTAAATCCTAACAGTGGCAATGACTTCTAGTTTTATAACTGATCACTTTCTACTGTTGTCATCCCTGAAGGATTTCTGCTTATGTTGCTTTCATAAGTCTTATGATTTCTCCATAAGCTAGAAAACACATATATAAACACAGACTGGCACATTTTACTACTAAATTAGTTAGACTTGGTGGGTCATTATGAGTTCAGTGTATACTCATAATCTGTTATCTTTCATCTAATTGTGGATATTGAGCTGCATATTTCCTTCCTAATGACATCATATATCTAGCCATTGTACCTTAATAGGTCTAACTCAAACTTTATTTCCGTACTAGAATTTGGTGGCTTTTTCTGGAAACGATTAATGCCCCTGATTAGTTTTTTTTTTTTTTCCCTCAGCAATTCTGCATAGGTTTCAAGAGTCTGTGCCCGTTGTCATAAGGGATGAATAATAATTCAATTATTTCATTTGTATATTCTTCAGTGATCCTGTGGGTTGCTTCTTTTCTGTCCAGGAATAGTGACATAAAGTTTCATGACTCTCCTAGACCTCTGATCACCATTGTTAAATAAATACCTCTTACCATATTTAGAAGCTAACAGTTTGGCTCTGTAAATAAAAGAGAATTTTTCCAGGGTGGATTTCAAAGGAGACTGCTATTCTTTCACTGGGTGAAGGAGAAGTGAGACAATGGAAGCATCCTTAGAAGGCAGGAGCATATGACCACTAGGGTGATTGCCAGTTTCCCACCTGGGCTCTTCTCAGCATGGACCTCAACTCCCTCCACCAGCAGATATCACTTATAGCTTAGATCCAACAGTGGAGCTGCCCAGATATCTATGGCAACAGACTGCATCTCCTTGCCTTCTTCTGGCATTCTTTAGCAAGGTGGTCAGCCCATGTTTGCATTTGTGTTCTAAAACTTTGGCCAATTTTTCCAGGAAGGGAGCCAAATTCAATTTGTCACATTGGCAATTGTCAGGGCCAACAACATATGTAAAGTTTTCACTTTGGCTTGAAAACATTATAAATCCACAGTGTAAAATTTCTCACTCAGGCGCCTTGTGAGTGAAAATGGTTAAGATTGCAATGCAAATTGTTTACCTTTAGCCATTTAACCGCTATGATTTACAGCCTTATTTATTTATTTATTTTACAGTGGAAGGGAGAATTATATTTTTTGTTCAAAAATGGCAAGATCGATTTTTCAGAAGTCTTTACATGGAAATGAATTAGCTGCTGTATTTTAAAGAAGTAGAACATCTGGGAAGTAAGTTTTATTGCTTAAACATATGGTGCTTCACTAATGGAGAAAAACTATGTTACCAAATGAAACAACAGAAAATTATAATGTTTTTAGGATTAGATAAAAGACACAAAAACCTCATATATTAAATTCAAGTCAAACTAGAGACTTCTACTACACAAAACAGTAAAACATAGCCATCAATTTTACATTATTAAGAATTGCATATTGGCAGAACATAGGAATATAGAATTATGGTTTGCAAACAAAATATGCCAAAAAAAGCTGTGTGGAATATGTTGACCATCTCTAATACATTTTTATAGGAAATGTCAATCCCTTTCACTTAGCCATTGGCATTCATTGGTGTTAGGGCCTTAAGCAGAGCAGAGAGACTCAGAAAAGCATGACCTTGATCACAAGTAATTAACAGACTAAGTGTTGCTGCTTGGGAAGTCAAGAATAAAATGAATGAGAAATAAAACCAAATGGTCCACATGGAAAATAGGTGAATGTGGGACAGGGAGTTTTAGACCAACAGGCATCTAACATAGCAATATGCACAGAGGAATTCCCATGATTCTAGGAAGACATGCAAGAGCAGGAGACTCAGTGTTTTACCACCCTGGCTGGTCTCAGGAGCAGCCACTGTGGTAAATGGGGACTACATATCATTCAATTATGCCAATCCAGGACAGGAGTTTTCATATTTGTTTTAAAAATAAATGACCATGGGACTGCAAATTGGTTCAAACACTCTGGAAAGCAGTGTGGAGAATCCTTTAAAAATTAAGGATGGAACCACCTTATGACTCAGCTATCCCATTCCTGGGTATTTTCCCAAAAGAGTTAGAATAAGCATATTATAATGATGTGGCTTCATCAATGTTTATAGCAGCTCAATTTACTATAGCTAAATTATGGAACCAGCCCAGATGCCCCTCACTCGATGAGTGGATACAAAAACTTTGGTATATATACTCAATGGAATACTACTCAGCCATTAGAGAAGATGATATTATGGCTTTTGCAGCCAAATGGATGGAGATGGAAAGAATTATGCAAAGTGAAGTATCCCAATCTCAAAGACTCAAGGGCCCAATGGTTTCTCTCATCTGTGGAAGCTAGA
>PVKS010021244.1:0-35597 GCA_004027875.1 Aplodontia rufa | reverse complement strand
AACCTTACAAAGGATATTAAAGACCTATTCAAAGAAAATTATCAAACACTAAAAAAAGAAATTACAGAAGACCTGAGTAGATGGAAAAACATTCCATGCTCGTGGTTAGGCAGAATCAACATAATAAAGATGGCCATTCTACCCAAAGCCCTTTACAGATTCAACGCAATCCCCATCAGGATACCTATGGCATTTTTCACTGATTTCAAAAGCCATAATATCGTCCTAATGGCCGAGTAGTATTCCATAGTATATATGTACCAAAGTTTTTGTATCCACTCGTCTAGAGAGGGACATCTGGGTTGGTTCCATAATCTAGCTATAGTATCAATTTAACATTCTTGTCCTCCATCTTACTCAGCTGTAATTGGGGAGAGGAGGAGAATCAATGGGACTTGGCCAGAGGCATCTGTTTGGATTCCTAAACCCAGTCTCCTTTGAATTATACCATGGTCCCCTCACAGTCAAGAGTTATGAAGAAATAAATTTCCACATCTCTGCATTCAATAATGGCTGACTCTAGTAATGATAACTGGGTACAAGTTGCTTTTGTTATTGTCTGAAGGTCAAGATATCTGGGAGAAGTATCATGGAAGAAAAATCAATAGCAGCCTTTAAAAATGTCACTGCAAAATGCCATTCAAATCAAGTAGGAAAGGTTAATGCCATTTTGTTTTGAGTGTTTCAAAACATATTATCAGACTGAATAGGAGTTACAATAACATGTTCCCCATCAAAGGACAGAATAATTAGCCAAAGCTATTTAAGCATCTTAGGAAAATACAATTTTATTAATCAAGTCAGGATGCTTTTCACATTGTGTGCTCAAAACACTCATGGGCCCCAGGTGCACTGGGTCCTCATCATGTAAGTGAGCCTTCAGTAAAATCACCAATTGGCATTAAGCAGCTAGATAAATGGAGGTCAGGAAGGGACAGAAAGTGTCTGGAAAGAACTTGGGCAAAGTAGTTTTATTTGGAGACAATTACAGAGTCATAAATTTTCTAAGGAACTAAGTAAATACCCAGAAGACAAGTTCAGATATGCCAGGGCATCTTGAGACAAAGGCTTAACACTGATCTTGGATGTGGTGTCCTTTTGGTATCCATGGTGAAGACAGATGAGTTTAAACAATACATGTAGGAAATTGCTAAAGGATGAGTCAATTATGAATCTCTTGCCTTTGGTAAAATTGGGCTGAAATACTTCAAAGTCAGTCTTGGAAATATATGCTTGAAGACCTCAGTCACGTAAGTTTCAGCTAGTGTTGATTAAAGAAAAACAATTCTCAGTCCCTCATTTCTAGGGGAAAAAAGGATAAAGATACCATGAAACAAATATGAAAGCCAGTAAGTCTCAACAGCTACTCAGATTTCATAATGGCATTGAGTAACAAAACTCTATTGATTTCTCAGATTTTTAACTGTATCCAAGCAAAATTCTTCTGCTGAAATGAATAGGATAGGTGCAGATTCCGTGAAAGAGTTCCTGATTATCTACTGTGGGTTGATTCTTCCAATAAGGGTAATAAATATATTGACTCAGTATACTTCAGCAACTAATGATGTGTCAAAACCTTCCTTTTAGCTTTCTCAATCTCAGGAGAGAATTATTTCCCTTGCCTCATCCAACCCTTTGCTCTTGAGCTCCCACTGCTGTTCAGGGGATAGCAAAAGCACTGTACCTTGTCATATCCAAGATGGACACTCTGCAGAAAGGAAATTGGTGCCTCTTCCCTGTGATGTCCTCAGTGCTTCCTCACTGGCATTTTCTCCCTCCCAGTGTGAGGGTCTCTATTACTAACTGCACAGGTGTTGTTAAATGTCTGCTATATTAAGCATAAAAAATAGAAAATAGAACTTGTATGAGGTTCTGGTGAAATATTTATCAATTGGCCCATGGGAAATAAGCATGAAAGGTTACTCTGCATTGTCTACTTTTGGAGAAATAAAATGCAGGAATCCAGATTATCTCCCATGCAGAACAGTTTATTCCTTCCAGGAAATAGGCTAATATACATGCAGTCATTCTCTTGCATAGTGAATGCTGGATTTGCTCAAATTCTTTATCCCTAAAGCAGCCTAATTCTGTTCACCTGAGGCATGGGGGCCAGGTTGGCCAAGAGTGGCCCTGTTAGGGTACAGAACTCTGCTTCAGTTTATTCACACTTAATGGTATCTGGGAAAAGTAAGCTACTGAACCTTGTGCGCAAAATGTTAGGTAAACTATATCTATTACTATTTGAGTTAAAGAAAAAAGCATTGATATTTATAGACCATCATGGGTCTTCATATTAGCTTTTAAAGTTTTATATAGAATTAGATTGCTTCTTTCTAAATGGTAATGCATGTTCAAGTTCCAAAACATTCCCTTTAATGGTTGGGATGGTATTGTGCAAAGAGAACTTGTGTCCATCTGAATGTACACATGTGTATGCAGTATAATGAGAGCACTACCTAACATGAACTATAAAAAAAAATAAAACCAAATTATTCTTGGTATGTGTCAGAGAAAATTGCCACTCCCATTTAGAAATATTTCACGCTGATGAAAGAAAACCCTCACAAGTCTTCTAATATTGGGAAGAGAACACTATTTCCCCTTTACTTCATTTCTCACAATAGCCTGCCATAGAAGGATTTCCTAAGAAACTAAGAGAGTTGCAACTCAAGTATAAGGGTAATATTGTTAGTATTTCACTGAAGTTTCTCCAAGCTTCAATTATTTTTTTCTAAAAAAATAATTGCATGACCTGAAATTAGTTGAAATGTCCTAACAAAGTTTCAGAAAACTTAACTCTTCTCTATAATGAAAAGCCTAGTTTCTCTTCTGGCAGAAGGGCCTTTGCGTCTGAATAGTTTTTCTCCTTGGAGACACTGCCCTCTGCCGTTCCAAACTCTTAACTGCAGGATTTTTCACTCATGAAAAGGATGTGGGGGAAAAAGACAATTACTAAAGTGAAAGACTTTATTTTGAATAATATACATAACATTCATTACATTTAATTTTCATAATATGTATGGAAGTATACAAGGCAAAGACATTAGAAATACCTAAAGATGAAAGTATACAGGCAAAGACGTTCTATATAACTATGAACAGGCTTAGAAGTATAAGACAGTGTCCACTGGATAAGACTGAAAAACATGCAAAACATTTATTGAAACCATGACAGGCAAGTGCAATCAGTACAAGTTATAGTTTCCTGTGTACAAAAACTATACGTTCTTTGGATCAAAAACAATATAAATGAGCGGCGTGACTTTTATGTCCAAGACAAAAATCTATAAAAGTACAAAGTGTGAATATTGTTATGCCACATGTGATAATAAAATATTTAAGGCCACAGATGGAGATCTTCGGCTTGCAAAGAAAATACTGAGAGGTAGGGTAAATAAAATACAGAGAAAATGCAATAAAGAAAATGCCACCTCTGCCTGAATCAGGAAAGAGCAAATGTACAGGCATTAAAACACCAACTCCACATACTGCACTGCATTTCTATTTTCTCTTTCAAAAGGAATTCACTGCGAATCAGAGTTCAGCAAATAAGATGAAGCAGTAAATACAGAGCCTTGGCAAAAGGGCAAATTTAATTTCCTTTTCATTTTACACATGAGGGAAAGAAGGAGTATAGAACTACGAATGCTCATCTTTCATTCAGAACACTAACTTTTAAGTGTGTTTTCAATATACTGAAAACACTTGGCACTAGGGGTATAGGAATTTGAAGATTAATTATATACCCAAGCTTCCAACTCAAAGTTAGTTGCCATTTTAAAAATCAAATGCTTAAAGCAGGTTTTTAAAAGTTGATACAGAAAAAAAATGATGAGAAAAAAACAACACTGAAAGATACTGAACAAAATCTTCTGATTCTCTTTATAGTTTTGTTTCCCCCTTTATTTATTTATTTACTTTTTCAATTTGCATTTTACAGTAGAAATGCAGACCACTTTGGATAGCTTTGGCTCAATATTGCTTGGTTCTCTCCTCCTAAGACATCATCTTCTTACACTCCACTGAACAGAAAACCATCCCTTCTACGGGCATGAACTTCTGCCCGATGAGACTCTTGCTGCAGCAGGAGCACAGAAAGCACTCTGTGGTTGCATGCCAGCTGAAGTTGTTGTAGGTCACCCGTTGCACTTCTGGATCGATGGCATTGTGGCATCCTTGACACACCTGCTCAGGAATAATACAAGAAAAGAGAAAGAGGGTGAGGGATCAACTGTGACAGTAATATTTTTCACTTTAGGATACACTGAACATGTTTCTTCAGATGGTAAATTAAAACCGAGAATGCCAACCGCAGAAATACACCACTTAGAGTGACTTTCTACTTAAGGTTTCTTAGCCAATAATCCTTAATGCGACCCTGTGAGAGATACCAGATGAAGGCTATGATTGATACTTGAAACATGACCCCATGGTGTTTAAGGTGGAGTCTTGACAGCAAGTTCCAAAGCAGTACCTTTGGCTTGGGTGTATTCTAAGAGACTGAACTTCAGGAATTACAAAGAAGTTTATGAGCTGATTTTACTTCATGCATTAAAGCTTTGAGGTGGTAATTTTACCAGTCTTACTTATGTCATAGAAGACTATTAACACCACTAATTTCTAGACAGTAGTAAATTAAAATCATGTTCAAAGTAATTAAGGACTCAATTAAAAATACTGACAGTGTTTGAGAATAATGAATTTGCACTAAAAATAAAAGTTGCAGTTAATTGGCTTCTGTTCTGTCAAAGATCAGTCATAATGTAAGTAAATTTAATATTATAGAATATTAATACTTATATCCCCTGTACCATTCAGGATCGTTAAACTCAAATTTATGTAAGATGGACACATACACAGATGTGCACCCACATAAACACATAATTTTCTTAATTGAACATGTATGTTAAGGAAATAAAAACTAACCCATTGAGACCTTCAAAGCACTGGATAGTCCAAGTGGCTTGTTTATCTGTTTTCAATAAATATGAAAATATAAAATCTTTGTTTTAAATATTTTACAAGAAGCCAACAAAATTGTCCTGTAACAGGATGACAGTGACTAATCCTGGTCTCTTACTGTCACTGTCAGGAATTCCTAAGAGATGAGGGGTAGGAAAGAGTGGACTGAGGGCCATTTAGCATGAACCTCCTTAGTAGAAAAGACTTTAAAATGCAGCTGTTACTTAGTGGATAAGCTGCTGAAGGCAGGGAAAGCAGGCCTTCTTACCCATCCATTGCAGACCTGCAATATACAGAGATTACAGTTCTGTAATATCTAAGTTGATTATATCAACTTAGTCTTTCCTGGAAAACAAGGGAGATACTTTCTTTGCCTGATAACACTATTCCTAAATATACCAAAGATAGATATTATAATTACAAGCACACTAATTTGTAGCAACCATGTAAGTAAATATGCTTTTGTGTACATTTTTATAGCTTTACAATTCATTTAGAATGTGGTCTTATAGTTTTCTATATTTCATATTAATCTTTTAATATTTTAAAACTTGTTCATAGGAAACAGAGGCGTTTCACACAATGTTTTATACCCTTGCTACTTCTTTTTCTCAGGTGTGTAGTACTATTTGTGGGACTATTTATAATTAATTAAAACATACATTTTCATTTTCAATTTGTGGGAAAAAAGATATAACTACTGTTTAATTGTGTATGGATCTAGGAAATTATTTAGGTAAAAAATTAATGAATACACAAATGGTATAGAGAATTTAGAGTTTGTGATTTTGTAAAATTTAGTTTTGCTAATAATTAGATCACCATTCATGTCAAAGTCTTAAATATATTCCAGATAAAATCTGTAGATCCCTACACTTCAAAACTGTCAAAGTTGTCAGATACCAAGGGCCTGGGCACTGTACAATCCTTCAAGGAGATGATGTGCCCCACCACTTTCCTCTTGGCATTGGATTTCCTATATTCTTAACTCTGTCATATTTTTATTTCCTTCAATCTTTCTTGTTTTTTGTTTGCTTGTGTTTGCAGTGTTAAAGATTGAACTGAGGGCCTCCTGTATGTTAGCCAAGTGCTCTGCTTCTGAATTACACCTCCAGCCCTTTGAGATAGAGTCTCACTGAATTTTCCAGGCTGGTCTTGAACTTGTGATCCTCCTGCCTGAGCCTCCTGAGTAGCTGGAGTTATAGGCTTACACTACCATGCACGACTACTTCTTTTAGTTGAACACAGGATGTGAAACAGCTGATGACATTTGTAATGCACTTGCTGGTAGGAGGATCTTTTGAAATTAGATGTGAATCCTGGGGTGGCTATGGAATTCTAGTGACACTGCAGAGACAGACTAGGTGCATACCCCATTTTCTTCCTTAAAGTTAATTTTTATCTCAGAAATGCCCTGTTTAGAGTTCAGCACATGCCTTCAGATCTAAGACTAATTTGTACTATTTTTCCCTCCCTTTTAAGATTAAAAGATCCTAGCAGATCAATGCTCTGAACTAGACAATCTTTAAAAATTTACATGATATGTAGCATGCTGCCTATACAGCAATCTTTGTTAGATGGAATTTGTTCAGATGATGAATAGATGTGTTCATTTTAATATCAGCAAATGGCCAACGGTATAGCTTACTAAGAAAGTAAGCTTTCTAAAAGAAATGATGCCTATTATAAAATTAAATAATTTGAAAAACTGTCATTTTTAAAAAAATTATATCTATAGTGATTTCCTTCCATTGTTTAGATACAATGTAATGGAGAGGAGCTTATAACAGCTGCATAAAGAAGTTTCCTCTGTCGAAACATTTATTAAACTTATATTTTTGAGCACCTATGTTGTTCTAGTACTGGGAACAGAACAGAAGAAGCTCTCAGGGAGATTATATTCTAGTCTTAAGAACAATTCTACATATCTTACAAAAAAACACATTATGATATCTCTCTTCCAAGAGATATTGCAAGAGTATTTGAGTTGCAAGAGTATTTGTAGAAGTCATTTTTAGCAAACTAATGTATTAAGCACCATAGTGATTTAATGTCTTGTTACCAGGTAAAACGAGAGTCCTTGGTGATCCCAAAGTAAACGAAACTATTAGAAAACAAGTCAGTTACTCAAACATTTCCCAAGCATAGACTCAGATGATGTTTACAGTCTAGCGGAGGAGACAGGAGAGTGATACTAATAACCCCTCCTCTTTAGAGGAACATGGAGTCTCACCAGAGAGAAAAGGGTGGAGGCTGGGAAGTCAGTCAGAAAAGGTGTTCTGAAAAAAATAAAGCCTCAACTTATCCTAGAGAAATGCACAGGTATAGTCAGGTAAAAAAGAAGGATTATCAGACAAAACAGTAAGAGTGAGCAAAAGACAAAGAACAATACATAACTACAGAAAGCAGATGATGTGGAAATACATAATATGGGTGGGACAACTAGTGAAAGAGACAGGAAAGGCAGAAAGGGGCCAAATCTATTAAACACAGGTGTAGTGATCACATTTGCATTTCAGAAAGATTATTTCCTATAATTATGAAAGGTAGCTTTTGAGCCAGAGGAATAACAGAAGGAGCGGGCAGATTTTAGACCACCATGATAATCAAAGGTCTGAAATGGAACAGTTGTACCTGTGTTGAGCTGAGATGCACTGATGAGGCAGAGCTCATAGAAAATGAATGACAATACCTGGGGCAATGGGTTAAGACTGAAAATGGGCAATGAGATCAACACTGCTGTCCTTTTTCAAAAACATCACCATACCTAAGAACTATGCACTATGTGATTTTATTTTTCATCCAGGAGTCTCCCCTGCTTGATAGCTTATAGCTTACAGGGACCTTTAACTAGCATGTTTTCCTACATATAAACAAATGCAAGTCTATCCTTCTGATGCTCCTGGGCTATCAGACCCACCATATATAGTCAACTTTTTCCCCTTTATCTATATTACCTATCTCTTGGCCATCAAAACAGCAGCAGCTCTGTGGAAACAGAGTAGATGCAAGAAAAAAAATATATTTTCACGCTAAGTAACTGAACATTTGGCCCACAGAAACAAATCTAAATATGTAGGTCAAAATTTTATTACACTAAATCAATTCAATTCCATGAGGGTTAAAAACAAAAACCCAGGTACTGTGTAATCTCCAGGTAGCAAAAAAAAAAAAAAAAAAAAAGTCCAAGTGGTGGGTGGTTTAATAACACAAACAGAAACCACACATG
Organism: Aplodontia rufa; assembly: GCA_004027875.1. Classification (NCBI taxonomy): domain Eukaryota; kingdom Metazoa; phylum Chordata; class Mammalia; order Rodentia; family Aplodontiidae; genus Aplodontia; species Aplodontia rufa. Next base: position 27,406 of record PVKS010021244.1, on the reverse strand, counting down.
TTCAGAGAGCTAGAGTTATGAACAGCCATTAGAAACATTAATTTAAATGTAATCTAATCTGAACCCATGAGAATGAATCAACCTTATTCTCATTAAGGATTTCATTTTTTTTCCGAGAGGATTTTATTATCAAGCAGCACTTTTAACTAACATTGTAAACACGCAGGTAGAATGAACTATTTTGAGGTGGCTTAAAGTCAATGCATGTATTACTTTTGAATCATCTGGATTTTAACACCTTGTGATAGGAACCACACGGTCTTTACATAAGAGGACTGCTATCTGCTTCCCATTTGTGAAAGGTGTCAAGAGAGGCATAAACTCAAGTCCTAAGCAGGCTCAGGGAACAGTATCCCTACAAGGCTTCTCACCACAGCATGATTCTTCACATAGCAGGGCTTGCACACAGGCTTGTCATCGACCATCACATAGATTTCCCCTGCTAGGATGTTGTCACAGTCAAAGCAGCAGAAGTGTTTCAGATGCCAATTTTGGTTTTCGGCCTGGGTATATTCATTGCTGAATATCAGCTAGGAAGAAGACAAAAATAAGATGAATCAGGCATTTTTCTTTGTGCTACAGATAACAAAGACAGGTCTTTTAAACAATAAGGCATTTAAATCTACAAGCAGGTCAAATACTGTCTTGGAGCTTAAAGTTTAAAAATAATAACATCAAACTTTTTTTGGTTTCATTTAGTCCAATCTTTTGTTTCTAAACAGTCTTTCATCAGTAAACACAATTAAGACACACCGAGAATAACTGAAATCAAAAGTTTCTCTGATTAAACTTTTCTGGATGTAAATAAAGCAATGTTTGTTTAAGTTCTGCTGCCTTCTAGGTAAAGCAACTATATGGGTGCGAGGAAGGAGCCTGCATGCAGGTTGAACACACCTCATCACAGCCAGCACAACGGGGTTTCTCGCTGTCACAGTAATGTCTGCCACAGTAGAGCTTCCCATTCTTCCAGAAATAAATCATGTCGACCAGGAGTTCGGAGCAGGTGTTGCAGACAAAACAAGCTGGGTGCCACAGTTTATCGTAGCCGGCCCTTTCAGCATAGACGGCTGGGTCACCTTCCTTCATGTTCAGTTTGCAGCGATAACAGGACTAGAAGGGAAGCATCCAAAACAGTCTGGTCATCAGAAGACAATTTCCTCATCAATGGCAGTAGGAATTCAGAGCATCAATTTCAAGAGAAATAATTTCTACTGAAATTACTAACTTGTCCTTCTAGATAATAAAGTATAAACATTTCTGTGAAAAGGAATCTCTCCTTTTAGGCTGTTCATAGCTATGTCTTTTGTCCCACATGTAGCAGAGCATTGTTTCCTGACTTGAAGTCACTTATGGAAGAAAGCTAATAGTAATTTTCACTTCAATTTTACATGAATTCTCTCAAAAATGATTATCTTAGAGTTTATTAGTATTTTTTTTTCAGGACCAAAGCTTATTAGTTGATGTGTTAATTGGATCTGTGAGAAATATGTTACATTAGTTTAGTTCTTAGGCTTTGCTCATTTGTGTCATAATTGTCTTCATTAGAAAAACATTGTAATTTTCCTCTCTAGAAGCAACTTAAAAATAAAAATGCTGATATAGCCACATAAGTTTAATTATGAATTTTAGGCATATTCTCACAAGCAAATCTGAATTAATCTAAGCACATATTATTCTTATTTATGGGAAGAGATAAGCAAATACCAATTTCAAAATTTTGTTTTAGTATGCTATATTCAAGCAGGAGGCCAATGCCAACTAATGTTGACACATAAAATTCATGATTATCCTTGGCAACAGATGATCAAAAACTTGACTTTAGACAGAAGTTTCAAACATAATGACTCTCTAAAAGAAGTCTAAATTGAATTTTCATTTGGTTTCTTTCCCTTACCTATTCATTTTGGAAACAGAGGAATGCCCACCAATCAAAAAAAAAAGTTCTAAGAAAGAGAAAGGATCTATAAAATATACGAACTGGGCCATCGGTGTGACCACTGTACTTACATACTGTATTTTCTTGTGCTCTGCAGATTTGTTCGCCTTGTCCCCCACTGCTGCAGGGGTGCTTCTGTCCCCACCAGGGATGTACATTTTCTCAAGACTTTCAGCGTCCATTTCACAGGGAAGTTTGACATCTCCCACTCCCAGAGCCTCATTCTTATACCTCTTCACAAACTGCTCCATCTCCTTCACCTCTTTGGGAGACAACTCATGGCACTTGGAAGGATCCTGGTCATGTGCAGGTAGCTGCTTTGCCAGCTGCTTTTTCCGGTACTGTGCTCCCTCTGAGCCTGCCACCGGCTGCTTCTCCTTGGGCAGCATCTGCATGTACTGCCTGGCCTGAATGACAAGAACCAATGTTAAGAGAGACAAGTCCTGGTGACTAGGCAGTGCAATCTTCTGTAACACATATCTGAAGCAAGTTACTTAAGAAAACAAGTGGGTTTTATCCACTAGTACTGCAAGTTTCCTGATATCCTTCCTAATCCCTCCCCTCTCAAGTCTCTTAAGATGTTAACACATTAAAATAATGTTATGCTAAATTATTTGGGTAATAAATACATTTTTATCCATGACATTAATTTTTTCAGTTTGTAAAACATTTGGGTTACTTCTGTTTACTTGTGCTAAATAGAATTGAGAAAGAACACAAAACTTTTTCAGCAAACTTGGTCAGAATGGTCTAAGGGTCAGCAATGTTTTCCTCATGTGTCATCAGGAAATCCATTTTAATGATATAACTAACCTTCCTAAAGACTTTCAAATGCTTCAACTAGTTGAAATGACAGTGGAAGAAGCTTGACACAAATTTTCATTTTTTGGCCTCACAGAGCAGAGATAAAATGTTGAACATTTTTTTGTTCAGTTCTAAATAATGCCAGAAATTCTGTTCTTTATATATATATCCTCTATCATTTTAAGAGAAATCTTCTGAAGCTACTAGAGCAGAGGAGTTACTAGATCAATACAAAATATCTGATTTCATGTAATTATTAAGATGCTAGACCACTCTTTAAAATGGTAAATATTTCTAGGTAGTCAAAGAAATTCTATAAGGGATCTAGTCTTACTTTCAAAAGATTCTAATAGAGGCCAGAAGTCAAAGCAATGGAAGCCACAGAGAAGTAACAGATGCAGGAGTATGTGAAGTTGATTAGGTCAGTAAAGGAATCGTTCTAAATAACCCAGGAACTTTGATAAAGATATCTGCATGCCATCATTTACCAATGCCTGATTTTGGACAGGAGGAGCCCACTCATAGGTAACAGTATTGATGGCAACATTCTTCTTGGCAGCAACTGGATTGGTCAATATCATAACATTGCGTTTATACATGGGAATTCCATCTGATTTCAGCTTGGCAATCAGGGTGGTGTACTTGGTGTCTTCAAAAAGTTTTCCCACTTTTCGATCCTCTTCACCACTCAAAAGGACATCATGCTCTTCTTGGCCACACTTGCAATTACGACATATTTTTCTATAATTTAGGAAACAAGTAGGAAGTGTTTAACAACTAGTCAGTAATAATTATCTGCATACATTCATACTTTTACAAAATACTTTTAAAAACATGCAGCATAATGGTACATGAAGGCAAATCCCTTTTGTGCAAGAAGGAAACATGCGAAACCTACCATTGCTTTACGGACTTCACTAAGTGAGGTTATGACTAAAACGTCTTAAGGAGGCAGGTCTAAGGGTAAGCACTTTCTAGGACATGGTTGTCATTTTATTCTGAGGAATGAATTGCATTTCAAGTTACGGACGGACACCGGGACAATGAATACTTCACAGTGATCTGCAGTGCACGGCACTGTTGCCTGACTTGTATTGTATTCTGGAAAACATACTTTGTAACTCCCAGTTAAGATCTTTCACTTGGGAGTAAGGTAGTTCTACACGTGCTTGAAGTGGGTTTTCCAACACTCTATTCATTGGTTATGACTTGTTGGTATATGTTTGAAATGATTCCAAGCTACAGGCATCATGAGCTTTGAAAACAGACTAAGCAAGTACCCTATGAAACTGACAATACTGATGAAAAAATAAGAAGATGGTCCTAAGACTACAAATTCAGATAAAAAAGAAATGTAAAATGGTTAAATAATAAATGGCACTGCTGAAATGAACTTCAGTGGAAACACTTGGCATGGTACAATTAATGAAAAACAAAAAAACGTGGCAGAGCCAACATGCTTAACCAAAGGCAGTGGGTAGTTTTATAACAATGGTGGTGTGGATAAAGACGACAGGTTGGTTCCAAATGCTTCACTTCTAATAGAGGTTAAAAATGGTATTGACCTCTGTTCACTCAATTGATGTGTGTATTGTAAATGCATGGATTAATTATAAATTTGTGAACAAAGAATGATCTCAGATTTGTTGGATTTCAAGAGGCATCTGCTTAGCATCCCTAAAACAATATAATTCAAGAAATTATCAGGCAGAAGAAAGTATTAACACTCTCAGATATATTGCTGTCCAAGATTATCAGATTTGAAACCATATTATTCTCAAACGTTAGGAATGACAACTTGGACTGCAGTGGTGGCTTAGTGGTACAGCACTTGTCTGGTGGCCTCATGAGGACCAAGATTCAAACTCCACATAACTAAGTGTTAGAAAAACAAAAACCACATAAAAAAAAGAAATAAAATTGATTCTAAAAAAAAATGACAATGTCAAAATAAGCCATGTTGTGCAAAACTGGCAATGTATTGTCAAAAATGTAATGTAATCCTGTTTGAAGGGTTCTGTTCTTATCAAAAATAATTGTAAAGCTAACCCAGGCCTGTGTGAAAGGTAGTCAGTCTCATGTATTAGACCCAGCAAAGGCGTAGTAACATATAAGCTAGGGCATTCCTAGATGTGTATCAGGAAGGAGGGGGAAGAGGGCTGGTCAGGTGGGGGAGGAGGGAGAATAGGGAAAGATCAAGAGGATAATTCTGATTTATAAATATATACATATCATATTGTTACTTTGGATACATTTTTGATTGTACAACATCTAAATTTTTAATAAAGAAAATAATTGTTGAACAGGTCATGAAAATCACTTCTTCATATACTATGTAATATGTGAAAGGATATCACATCTGCCCAACATCTTATTCTAAGATGGCTTATATATATAAAAAGTACTATATTGTCCTAGTGTCCTATTTATTCTTAATAACAAAGCATATATACAAGCTCTAAATTATGATTTCTAAACTATTTTAATACATCCTGTGTTCATTTTGCTGAAATATTCACAGAACTGAAAACTTGAGACATAATGGGTTAATAGGTTTTCTGGATTTAAAATTCATATAAATCATGGGATTTCTCTACATCAGAAGAAACAGGAAAAATGAACAAGTAAAACTGAAATGAATCTCTGTCAAATAAGAAATTATCAAATGATTATATATTTTTGTATCCCGAGTTTCCTTAAAACTCTTTTCTGCATAGAAACTTAAAATATTAGATCTGACTTGTAAATAGAGAAGGGGAGGAGAGGAAGAGGGAGAGAGAAGGAAGGGGAGAGGTAGAGACAGATCAATATGGGGAATGGAGAGGCATACTGCATTCCACATGCACACAAAGACCAGGAATCTTTTTTTAGTAATAACTTGTTGAAGAATTATCATATTTAGTACAGCTATAAAAGAGTCTTACATTTGGTTATCTCATACTCCCATCTAGTGGAAAGGAACATATTATCCTACTACGGCACGGTCTTTATTCTTGTTCTTCAGTTTCCAAAAACAATGGAATTATTTACAAAACTATCATATTGCTTTTGGATGAGTTTAAAATTATACCTTACTGAGGGGAAAGGAGTGGGGTAGGACTTTAGTTCCCAACAGATCCTTATATGGCTATGGACTAGAGCATGAATCCAATAATTAGAGAAGTGATTGCTTAAGGGATCAAGGATGTTTGTTGAATAATGGATTTTGGGGAGAGTCAGATATTAGAATTTTTAAAATAAAGTAAAAGACCCGTCAAAGAAACAGAGCCTGCTAGCTTCTAAAACATGAACTACGAAAAGCTGTAGCACAGTTTAATAAATTATATTTACTGTGAAAGTGCTAAATATAAAGAGTTGTACTGACCAACGATATAAGATTCACCTTTAGAACTGTTCTATTATTTGTCTCGGTCCTTCTTGGAAGGACTCACATTCTAGAGAATACTGTTTTTCTATTCACCCAACATATTTTTATTAAGCAAGTAAAATCAGGTTAAAGCAACAAGCTAACAGCAGCAGTGATGAAGGAAAAGGAAAGTGCTAAAAGTCACACTATGCCCAATTATCAGTTTTCTAAGTCGGGGAAACCTGTGATAGACTCATTAACCATTTTAAATTGGGACTGTAGTGTACCCTCTTTCATGCACTCATTTCCATGTGGTAAGCTGCAGAAGCATGTTGTTAAGAACTGACTCAGGGTGGAAGGGTCCTTTCAGCTGAAGCCACTGCAGCCTGGAATGATGACATCCTTCCAGTGCCCCACACTGAAGCTCCACTTCCCAATGAAAAGAACCAGGTACAAACCACTAAGTGAGAAAGAAACCTATAAACTCACGACCAGGTGCCAAGAGCTATCCACTGTGGAAATCTCTACTATTGTAATTTATCTAGTTTAAATTTTTTTTGTTAATTTTTCTTGTACTTTAGTATAAAATGTCTTGTAAATTCAGAATTTCGTTTAAAACGGTCCCTTTTCTGACTTTTCAAAAAGCTGTAAAGATAGACAAGGAGACTCTAAGGTGTGAGGGAGGAAGATTATTTATGCTAAAAAATTATTTCTACGAAAAGTTTAGTGCCTAATACATACGCATAAACATCAAGATGCATAACAAACCAAAACACTATATTCAAAACTTTATGTAACAACTTGGGAGTTCTTGAGTTAAATCTGAGGGAGTGAGCCAAACTACCAAAAGTACTGCGCCAGAAAAATACAGAGATTTACAGCTGCAAGCTGAAAGAAGTCAAGCAGGTATCCTTCATCCTCTAGAAGGAGGAATTTTTTTATATTGCTATTCATAAAAAATTGTTATTTTTCCAGTGCAAATAGCAGAAACTGGAGTGCTCTGACTTACTGCCAGCACTCAGTGATTTAAAGGCAAGGCCATGGCAGTGTTACAAACCGTAATTTAAAAGGGTTGGAAGCTGCCCTTTTGTAACAGGGATATACATATATGGACTGGAGTGTGGGCTGCTGTTATAGAATGCAACACAAGCATTAATCCATTTATGGTGGGGAATTTTTAGTTTTCAGCCAGCTCTAAACCAATTAGACATTCTAAACAGACGTATGCTGTTTCAAGTAATACTTTATTTTGTAAAATGCACCTGTTTCACTGGAAGAATGATTTAACACAGGTAAGGCAAAACAAAACTTCCGTAACTTACTGCCATACCATTAAACCTTTAATATTAAGTAACTGGATTAAAAACTCCTTGAAATCTTGGGTTTGTCAGACATTTCATAAATAATTGTCTCTAAATATTACATGGAAGTGTGCCTAGCAGACAGCAGTTCTTACTGGGTAGGAATCAAGCTTCCTCAACATTTTGTTTTCCTCTGGTGATCACTTCTTCATATTGAAGAAGGGGAGAACACACAGCTTAAGAACTCTATCGTCCACAAAGATGTCTATGTCACAAAAATCATGCTTCAAAGACAACCTGGTGCAGTTCAAAGTTTACTGGTCACAGAAGTGAAAATGCATTTCAGTTTCTAATATGCCAAACGGAAAGCTGTCGATACCAAGGTTTTGCCAAGCTTTGAGTGCAAACTCAGCTATTCCATCTATAAGTCACACTTGCTTAGTTATTTTACAATACTAAGTCATATATAAAATAATTATTAGGAGGATTACGTACAATCAAGTGCATAAAGTGCTGTGGTACACAGAATTCTATATGGTTCCTATGACCTTTGCCCCTGGCATTACTCTTATGATTATATTTCATATGGTGAAGGGAAGATTATCCAGGTGTGCCAAATTAAATCATTCAAACCCTTGAAAATGCATGACTTTTCTTTTTCTAGCTGGCCGCAGAAGAGGGAGTCAGAGAGATTAGAGTCACAGAAAGGATTCTGAGCAGTGCTGGCTTTGAAGGTGGAGGGAACTGTATGTCAAGGTATGAGTGACTTCTAGAAGTTGAGAGAGCAAACTCCAGTTGATAGCCAGTGAGCAACAGGTACCTCAGTTTCCCAAACAAGAAGAATCAAGTTCTACCAACAACAGGAATGATCTCAGACACAGCTTTTAGGAAAAACGCCTAACCTAGCCAACAACTTGATTCCAGCCTTTTGAGATGCTGGGCAGAGAATCCTGCCAAACATTCTCTCCATTCCCCAAAACTTCTAAACTAAAGATACGTGGATGATGAGTTAATTAACAGGTATTATTATGCATCAACAAAAAACCACTTGAAGCACTTACTGGTATGTGACAAAGAAATTGCTTGCAAATGTTTCTTATAATAACTCATAGGCAAAAATAAGTCATTTTAACTTCCTTGGGTTTTAGTTCTTTAATCTATTAAAAAAAATGAGTCTTAACTAGCTAAGATGTAAGTACCATTCTAAATTTTTACAAGTCTAAGAATTCATTTTTAGATTTCTACAACTATTTTGACACACCGTGAACTGGTCTCTTTCATTCATAACTCCAGTCTCTATCCTTCAGTACTCTGGGGCTATATCCCAAAAGGCTGACCCCTATGGACTGCATTAGTGCCCTCAACAGAAGGCAACAAGAGGAGATCAGAGTGATGAAGAGTAAGCTCTGGGTATTTATTTCCTGGTTTCCTAAAATGTGAAAAGGGAAAAAATGATTTCTAACTTGGGAACGTGTGGAAGCAGGGAAAGGAGGTGATATAGACCAAACTGTATCACTTTCAAATTCATATGATAGAGTCCTAATCCCCAATGTGACTATAATTGGAGCTGGAGGTTTTAGGAGGTTACTAAGGTTCAATGAAGTCATAGGGATAAGGTCCTAATCTAATAGGATTGTTGGCTTTATTCAAAAGGAAAATCTCTTCCCACCCCACATACACTAAGAAAAGCTGCCAGTTATGGCAGGAAGATGGCTCTCTACAACCCAGGAAGAGAACCCTCACCAGAACCCAACCATGCTGGTGCCTCATCTTAGACTTTCCAGTCTCCAGAATTATAGGAGAACAAATTTGGGCTTAAGCCACCAAACCTATGGTATTTTGTTACAGTAATTCAAGCAGACTAATGCAGGGGGCAAGGAAGACTCTTTAGAGGTAGTGCTTGACCTGAGATTTTTTTTGGTTCCTGGTAATGGGAAGAAGGTTCTAAGCAAAGGATAGATGCAACAAGCCACGATAATTTCAGGGAAGAGCATGCATCAAGTAGTTGGAGCACATGGTGCTTGGAGGGAGGTGAGACAGGCTGGAAAAGCAAGCAGAGGTGAGATGCTAAGGTCTGCCATCAAGGGGCAAAGACTCTGAAGGATTAAGTCCAGTGGAAACTGAGGTTTTTAAACTATATGGAAGTATATAATAGTACCCATTTTCAACACCCCATCCTTGTTGTTATGTGGAAAGCCACTGGTAAAACGAATTTAACTTTTATTTTGTAAATGTGACGCTCTTAGAGTCCTAGAAATCAAATACTACCATAAGATTGGAGGAGCAGGCTATGTGGGCAGGGACCACAGGTTCACCTCAAGCCCAGCAATTTTGCGGCCTTCGACTAGAGCTGTAATCTTCATTATACTCAGGATGACTGAAATAGAATATTTTACTTCAACAACTGTATTAAAAAATGGCTGCATCTGGAAGTCAAAGACATCATCCTCGGTCTTCCAGCTATGGTGTAAAAGTCAGTGAATGATTGAGAATCCTAACAGAAATGTGCCTGGACTCATGCCAGGAAGATGACAGAACTACTAAGAAATTCCATCTGCACAGACTACATCAATGCCAGCTAGGCAATGGCCAAACCCCAGGAGTTTTAGGGATCTTAGAGTCTGAGACTATGCTGAGCTTATGTATTAAGTTTGTGTGATGAAACTACAATAAAAAGGTGATGTTCATACCATAGAGATCTGCTCTTCACTGTCTTTTTTTTAATCCGAAAAATATCAGATTATACTGATCTGTAATATCAAAATAATATAGACCAAATGAAAATTACTATAAGCTAAACTTCTGCTTTAGAGAAAAGGCAATTATCTCTTATGAAATTTTAATTAGTGGGGGCTGGAGCAGTGGCTCAGAGTTATGGTGCTTGCCTGGCATGCATGAGGACATGAGGACAAGTTCAAACCCGAGCACTACATACACAACCAAGGGACAGAGCAACGAAAGCCGAATTAAAAACTACATAAAACTGATTCTTTCTCTCACTGGCTCGCTTTCTCTTTAAAAAAAAAAATCTAATTGGCAGTTTCTGGCAATTGCATAGTTGAGCTGAAAAGATTATTTTAAGATTGTAAAGTAAAAATTATGCCCAGCAGAGGGCACTGCATTTCTCTGCAAAGTTAACGGGTGGGCATAAGAGAAAGTGGTGCGCACAGGAAGAACTGAAATACAATCAGTCTTGTATCCTATCCTGTCTTGTTTTCCACATCCATGGATTAAATCAACAGGAGATGGAAAATATTTGGGAGAAAATTCATTTATACTGAACATGCATAGACTTTTTTTTAAATCATTAAGGAGTTTAATATTATGTTACAGAATATAGTTTTTTCATTACATTTTAAAATTAATTTGATTAGCATATAGAATGGATAGTGTATGACATTTTAAAAATATAAATTATATCCCAATCATCCAATTCCAGAAGTTAGCCTTAGTCACCAGGCCTAGTGTATTTTTTCCAGAGGGGTAATGAAGCAAATACACATGATCAAATACTCATAAAATGTTGACATCAAGTATGAAATTAATTTGAACTTTATAATGACTGAATATATAAAAGGCAAAGAAATATGACAGTGAAGAGTTTAGCAAACTAGGGTCCTGGGGTCCTACTCTAGTGTCCATGAGTTAGAAAAGTCTGATTGTCAAGCCTGACTAGTAAGGACTAGACCAATGGAAGATTGTGTTGAACTAAAAGTTAAGGAAGGAGAATGACATCAAGATTTCCTGTACCTTTACCCTGTCCAACAGCCAAAGACACTTGCATCCAGATAATTCATAGATCTCATCACTCTCATTTCGTTGTATTTATGCATAGACTTATAAATTGTCATTCTTCCCTAAATAATACAGGATTTACATAGCGTTGTCGCTGCAATAGGTATTATACACAATGTAAAGTATATGAGTACGTAGATTACATGCAAATACTCTGCCACTTTATGTAAGGCTTGAGCATGCATGGATTGTGGTTTCTGCAGGGGTTGGATAATGAGGGACAACTATATTTTTAATCCATAAAAACTATTTTGAGTCCAGTGACATTACCTTTTTAGAACATGACAGGCATATTGCCTTTCTGCTATGTCCCTTGAAAAGGCAGCATATAGAAGAACTATTTCAGTCTAAGAGTTTAAAAACTCGCTGAAAAAACTCTAGCTTTCTAAAAATAAAGAACTGTATCAACATTTCTTAGAGGACTGAGGTTTCTGTTGCCTTTACTACTTAGAACAATTATCTTTTGGTTTTTAAGACTTATTAAATACACTATCTTTTAAAGAGCTTAATATCCCAAATTATATCCAGTTACATTCTCCTTTGACTTATATTGTACATAACCATAATGCCTGATCAAACTATTCTGGAGACTTTTAAGGAAATCTATACTACAGAAGTAGGTTCACTATTTACAAGGCAACTGTCATTCTAATACATATATAATTGATCTTTTTTATTTTATTAATAAACTGATTCTAACCTAACTTTGAGCATACATGTGAATTGCCATGATAGTTTTTACAGCTATTAAGAATATTTATATTCTTCATAAGGATATGTTTCAATACAGGTTTTAGATTTATATGATACAAAACCAACTTAAAAAACAGACAATATCTACTTCACATTTGCATTCTGATCTACTAACCCTTTTATTGAGGATACACGTGCTTCATTCAAACCAACAGATTGGCAATAAAATGTTTCTTTTTCTTTTTCTTTTTTGGGGGGAAGAAAACCAATTTTATTTTTTAATTTTTCATCTGGTCTTTGCTTCACTGACACTTAGTGTATATGGGGCACTGGGGTTCAAATCTGGGTCCTCATGTGTGTGAGACAAGTGCTGTAACCACTGAGTCACGCTCCAGCTCCAAAATGTTTTCTTTTTTAAGCAGTTGAGTTATTGTACAATGATAAATGCATATAAAGTAACAATATGATATGCATTTGAATCTAAACCAGTAACCCCATATTGCCCACATCCCAGTCTCTTGATTCTCTTGATTCTTCTATAAACTCCCCCTCAAAAGATATGAATATACATATATATGTATATATATAGATATGAATATCCATACATGTGTGTGTGTATATATATATATATACATATATATATATATATACACACACACACACAGATATGAATATCCATACACACAGAGATTGTAAATTTTCCAGAATTAAATGACTATTATTTGGCTTCCTGTCGGGGTAAAGTATATGCAACATTATTTATTGTCTCCCTAGATCCTTACCTATCCTCCCAATTTGTCCCCTCCCTCCTGCATCTCCCATCCAACCCTCCCCAACTATATATCTATGGTTACCCTAGATTATGTGTTGCTATGCCTTTGGTGTGTCTAATATATGAGTCTGACTACTTTTCACCCAAGCCTGGGTTTTCCTCTAGCTTCCACAAATGAGGGGAAGCATTTGACCCTTGAGATTCTGGGTTTGGTTAATTTCACTCAGCATAATTTCTTCCATTGCAATCTATTTACCTTCAAATGTAGTAATATTATTTCTAATTGAGAGTAGAACTCCACTGCATATATATACCTCAGCTTTTGGATCTAGTCATCCAGTGATGGGCATCTGGGTTGATTCCAAATATAATTATTGTAAACTGAGCAGCTATGAGCATTGATTTTGCTGTGTTGCTGTTAATGTGCTGATTCTAACTCCTATGGGGAAAAAACCCAGAAGAGGGATAACTGGGTCATAAGGTAGATTCAACCCTAATTTTTTGAGGCATCTCCACACTGCTTTCCTGAGTGGCTATACCAGTCTGCAGTTCCACCAATGGTGTGCTAGAGTTCCTGTTTTCCCACAACCCCTCCAGCATCTGTTACTGTTCATTTTTTTCATCTTTGCTAATCTGACTGGAGTGAGTTGAAATCTTAGTGTAGTTTTGATTTCCATTTCTCTGATTACTAGTGATTCATAACACCTTCTCATGTATTGATTGGCTCGCTTGATTTTCTCTGTTGAGAAGTTTTTGTTTAGCTCTCTGGCCCATTACTAGATTGGATTGTGTTTTTAAGTTATTTGAGTTCTTTGTAAATTTTGGATATTAGTCTCCTGTTGGAAGAATCATAGGCCATGATTATTTCCCATTCTGTAGATTCTTTCTTGACAGTTTTGATCAACTCCTTGGTTGAGCAAAAGCTTTTCAATGTAATGGCATTCCACTCATTAATTCTTGACTTTATATTTTTCGCTTTGGGAGTCTTGATGAAGAAGTTGTTGCCAAGTCCCGTACGCTGGAGTGTTGGTATGAATTTTTCTTCCAGCAGTTGTATGGTAGCTGGTGTAATTCATAGTTCCTTAATCCATTTTGATTTGATTTTTGTGCAAGGTAATAGATAAGGATCTAACTTCAACTTCCTGCAAATGGCTGTCCAGTTTATCCTGCACCATTTGTTGAAAAGGCTGTCATTTCTTCATGTTATATTTTCACCTCCTTTGTCAAATATCAGATGTTTAAAGATTTGTGGGTTTGTCTCAGAGTCTTTTATTCTATTCCTTTGGCCTTCATGCCTATTTTGATACTAGTACCATGCTTTTTTTGTTATTATAGCTCTGTAGTATAACTTTAGATCTGGTATTGCCAAACCTCCTGTTTCATCTTGCTTAGTAATGTGTTGGCTATTCTGGGTTTCTTGTTATTCAAATGAATTTGAGAATTGCTTTTCAGATATCTGTAAAGAATGCAACTGGTATCTTGATGGGGACTGCATTGAATCTGTACAGCTCTTTTGGCAGAATGGCCATTTTAATAATATTGATTCTGCCTAACCGAGAACATGGAATGTCTTTCCATCTTTCCAGGTCGTCTTCAATTTCTTTCTTCAATGTTCAATAAGTTTCATTGTAGAGGTCTTTTACTTCCGTTGTTAAGATTAATTCCCAAATATTTTATTCTTTTTGAGGATACTGTGAATGGGACTGATTTCCTGATTTCTTCTTCTACCCTGTTACTGTTAGCATATTGGAATGCTATTGATTTATGGGTGTTAATCTTATAGCCTGTCACTTTGCTAAATCTATTTATAAGCTCCAGCAGTTTTCTGGAGGAGTTCTGTGAGTCTTCCAGATATAGTATCATGTCCATCAGCAAAAAGGGATAGTTTGACTTCCTCTCTTTCTATTCTTGTCCTTTGATTTCCTTCTCTTGCTTGATTACTGTGGCTAGGCTAGTCTTGAGGACTATATTGAAAAAGTGGTGAAAGTGGGCAGCCTTGTCTTGTTCCTGAGTTTACTGGAAATGCTTTCAGCTTTTCTCTGTTTAATATACTAGTTAAGGGGTTTGTCATATATGACTTTTACATAGTTATGGTAAAAGTACCTTTGATCCCTATCTTCTCCAGAGTTTTGAGCATAAACGTTTGTTGGATTTTATTGATGGCCTTTTCTGCATCTATTGAGATAACCATACAGTTTTTGTCCTTTCTTCTGTTTAAGTAATGAATCACATTTGAGTACACTGAATGAACTAGCCTTGCACTCCTGGAATGAAGTTCACTTGATCATGATGAATTATATTCTTGATGTGTTTTTGAATGTGGTTTGCTAGAACTTTATTAAGGAATTCTGTGTCAGAGTTGATTAGGAATATTGATCTGTAGTTTTCTTTTTTTGATACATCTTTGTTGGTGTTTTGTATGAGAGTTATGGTTGCCTCATGAAAGGTGTTTGGGAGACTTCCCTCCTTTTCAATTTCTTGGAATAGCTTCATAAGGAGAGGTATTAGCTCCTCCTTATAGGGTGGTAAAACTCAGTAGGGTATCCATCAGGACCTGGGCTTTTCTTCTTTGCAAGGCTTTTAACTGTTATATTGATTTCAATGCCTGTTGCTGGGCTGTTTAGAATTTCAATATCATCCTAAGTCAATTTGGGAATGTTGTATAGAAATTTTTCCATATCTTCCAGATCATCTAATTTAGAGGAGTATAGGTTTTCAAAATACGTTCTGAAAATCTGCTGGATTTCTGTGGTGTAGCGGTGATGGTTCCCTTTTCATTAGTGATTCTGTTGATATGCTTCAATTCTTTCTTTCTTTTAGTGAGATTGGCTAGGCATCTGGCAATTTTATTTAGTTTTTCAATGAACCAGCTCTTTGTTTCATTGATTCTTAGCATTTTCTTTTCTGAATTTCAATGCTTTCAGCTCTGATTTTGATTATTTCCTGTCTTCTGCTGGCTTTGAAATTTTTTTTTCCTTTTGTAGGGATTTGAGGTGGAACATAAGCTTATTTGAGATCTCTCCTGATTTTTAAGGTAGCCACTGAGTTCTACAAATTTTCCCCTTAAGAATGCTTTCCTGCTGTCCCAGAGGTTTCAAGGTGCTGTCTCTTCATTCTCATTTGCTTCCAGGAATTTCTTAATTTCTGCTCTCATGATTTCTTGGATCCATTCTTCATTTAATAGGGTATTATTCAATCTCCACGTATAAGTTCTATTATAATTTTGCTGTGAATTGCTAGGGCCATGGTGTCATGGTCTGATAGATACATGGAATAATATCTATTTTTTATATTTGCTGAGATTTACTTTGTGAACTAGAATATGATGTATTTTAGAGAGGGATCCACGTGCTGCTAAGAAAGTAAACTCAGACAATTTGGGGTGGATTATTCTACAGCTGTCTGTTAATTGATTTTTGGAGTTGTTTAGACTGAAGAGCTCTTTATTGTCTTTTAGCTTTGATGATCTGTCTATTGGTGATAGAGGAGTATTTAAATTCTGCCTGTATCATCATGTTGGGGTACACAAGTGGTTTTATGTCATGGAGTAATTTTTCCAAAATAAACGTAAAATTTTTTTGAAGCACTTGAAAAATAAATTTACTGCTAAAAATTTTGAAGATACACAAATTAAACTTCATTTCCTCACAACTAGGATATGAATGCACAATTTAGCACTCACATTTATCACTGATTGCAAATAGAAGTGAGATATGAAAAGTTACAACTATTAAGAAAGATTATTAAATTAATCAACAGTCCTAGAGACCAACTCCAAATTTATTTGACACATTCAGTATTGTAGACTTATAGAAAATGTGAAAGATAGCAAAAAAACACTCTAAGGACAGCTGCTATAGTTCAATTCACTCAGTCAAACTTAATGAAAGGAAGACATATGACTTTATTTTTTTATTCATGTCTTAGAAAATAACAGATCTGCAACTTAGCAACTGTGCCTGAGAACTTGTAGAAGGTGTGCACTGTCTGCAGAAGTAGTACTGCTGAAGAGCATATTCTATTAATGTTGTAGCTTTCAAAACATTACCTCCAGAAGTGCAGTTCAAATCCTTCACATTTTTCTTTGCATTTTAAACAGGGAGCTCCAAATCCTTGCTCATGACCTAAGCCCATCTGTTAAAGAAGAAAAACAACATGGAACTATTATTATGGCTTTAAAAATCTAAAGAATTCAATAAATTATAGTTTTAATTCCACTTACCATTCCTGTTGATACAACTTTCAAACAAATCTTGAATGAATATCACATTGTTTAACCAATGATGACACCCAGGTTTGTAAATGGCAACTCTAAGTACGTACACAACATACTTTATAATCTTATTGCTTTTTATCATGAAAAGAAAGGCATCAAAATACAACTATACGGAAGACTACAAATGTTGAAAGTTACAAAAAGTCATAAATTTATGTCTTTGTCTATTATGTGCCCTGGAGTACTGAGAGAACAAGCTTAGAAAGCAAGCCTGAACCCAAATGACATATTTTGCCTTCATGCAAGGAATGTACTAAAGATTTTAGGAATTATAACTAAAATAATGTTACTTTACATTATGACAAATAGCAATAAGGTTTATTGAATGACAGAAATATCTTGTTTATCTCATTAAAATCTTGCAAAAACCTCATAAAATGGAAACGAAAGTAGGAAATATTATTCTCCATTGTAGAGATGACACAACTGAAGCCCAGAGAGATTACAGAACTTGCTTAAGATCAAAGCATCAATAAATGGCAAAAAAGAAATTTGAGCCCTGTTCTTGCTGACCCCAAAGCCTGTGCTCTCACACCAGGGAGAAACAAAGGCAGGTATATTCTATGGCCCTTCTCAGAGTAAACCATTATTTTTTTCTTTGCCATATTAAACAAGACCAAAGATTCTTGGTACTTTACTGAGGCATGCCTAATAAGCAGAAGGGGTGGGATACAGATACAGGAAGGACATACAACATGGCAACATAAAGCTACTGGCTTTACATCATCATATCAACAAAGCACCAGTAGCCAGATTATTCCATGTATTTTAAAGTCACGTCAATGGCTGTGACAAATTAGTTACCAGCTTGTGACCTGGATTGGTACTTCAAGTTCCATAAATACTAGATTCTTTCTCAATGGCCCCCCTTTTGCAATTTACCAAGCTTTTTGTTTATCACTATGCAATCTAAAGCACACTGTAACTTGTTCCTTGAAAGTTTAATGATGTGCCCTGAGATTTAAGTAAAGACTGTCCTTTTTTTCCTGCAGAAAATAACCATATCTTTTTATCATAACTAAAGGCACATTCAAAACCAGTGGGGTCCACTAGCTGCTTAAGAGAACCTATGTTATTTTTAAGTCGTAAGCATAGTTGCTATAGTTACCATAACACACTCTCTGAAATTTAAAAAAAAAATTAGTTTAGTATCTGGCATTAACAAAACTTCAGCACCCTTACCATGTCCACACTATCAATTTTCAAAAGAACCGAAACTCTCTAAATTGTACGTATACTTACTATCAACACTAAATTTTTTTTACAAAATCAAAACTGGTTCCTGATAATTATAGTTCATAATATCAATACAGTGAGTTAAATAAAAGGCATAAAGAAACTGGTTATTTGAGTTTTCTGGTCTTTTGTGAAGGAACACAATTAAGAGTTTTTTCCATTATAGTATCTGTAGTGAAATGAAGAGCAAATATAAAAGGGTGTGTATTCTTTTTCAACTTGTTCTAGTTTTCCATTATAAAAAGTTAATAATCCTGTATTCTCCTGGTGTATGGATTTGTTTCACACTGTGTTCTTTGCACCTCTTATGAAACTCTTAATCCCAAATAAAAATTAACATTATTGAGGCTTAATCATACAAACCACATATTGTAGCTTAAATCATTGACTTTTAAACTCTTATGAGCTTCACAATGAGAAATACATTTTAGGGGCTGGAGTGGTGGCTTGGCAGTTACAGCCACTTGTCCAGCATGCACAAGTACAGGGGTTCAAACCCCAGCACCAGCACCACGTACACAGCTAAGTGTCAGAGCAATGAAAGCCACGTGAAAACTAAAAAAAAAAAAAAAACAAAAAACAAAAAAAAAAAAACTGATTCTCTTTCTCACTGTCCTTAAAAAAAAAAATACATTTTACCTCATAACAGACTTACATATACACATCCAATCTTTTACATATATATGTATGTATGTATGTACATGCAAAATTTCAAATTCTAGAATTAAGTTTACTCTTTTTCCTTGATAAAATGGCTTACCTAAACAAATTCCTTCACTGCTTTCAATCTGAGTCACCTAGTAAGAACAAGACTGGACTTAAATAAAATACTGCACACATACTGCAACAACACCATCTCTTTCTCTGTTTTTGAATACAACTTGAAAGTTCAGCTGATATGACTAGAACCTCCCTCCAGTAGTCAGCAGAGCTTTTACATAAGGCCTCAGTGGCACTCCCTGCAAACTGATGAAATCAACCCTGCAAAGGAGCAGTCTATTTTTTTCCTACTCACTTTTTATCTTCTTATAATAGTTACCAGTTTATTTATTAGAATTGGTGGCATTTCACGAATACCTGATATTCTTAAGTGCCCTACACATTCTGAAGAGGACTAGGCATCCCTCTTGCATGGGAGAGAGAGATCAGGAAACTAAAATCCACAGAGGACAGATGATTTACTCTGACTGCACAGCTAGTTAAAATTCATGGTCTGGCTCTAAAAGTAGATGACTCTGTGAGAGCTTGACAATGGAAAGGATGCTTGAACTGAGACTGAAATGCTCGTCAGAGCAGCACCTAGCAGCTGAGAGGAGAATACTACACTTGATGGTAAGGGACCACCATGCACAAAGGTCACGGTGGAAGACAAGAGGGCAGCACTCCAGGTATAAGGGCCAGCCTGCGTGGGTAGGCAGGCTGTTTTGTTTACTTTCCTTTTTCCAAGGAAGAAGTGAACATCCTGAAGCATTCCATATCTTGTCTGGGACTGCCAGATTTAACGAGGAAAGACATCCCCAAGAATAGAAGCCTGGTAGCAAGGCAGTCCTCAAGAACAGCCAAGCAACATAGGGGTGGGTGGGGAATGAGAGCACCTCCCCAGCTCTGCTAACCTAACCTTGGGAAACGGCCTCAAGGCAATGGGGGTGGGGCCCAACCTGGAGAAAAGCAGTAATTTGAGAAAGTGCCTCAGTAGGCTGCTAGGCAGTGCTTGGAAGCTCAGGAAGCAATGCTAAAGGGTTCTTTCAGTCCACCCTGCCTGAGGTCAAATTAATCTCCATATAGGCTCTTTCTGGCAATTTTGTGACTGCCTGGAGAAAGGGCTCCCTCTCTATCTTTCCAAATTCACATACTTTCATCTTCCCCCACATGCTCAGACAAAAGGAGTGAGAGAATGTTGGAAATATCACAGATAGCAAGTAAATAAAAGAGAGCAGAAAGAGGTCAGGGCAAAATAGTATCTGGTCTAACCCAATGGATGTAATCCTGATTAAAACACAAATGCACACATATGAACACTTAGTTTTCAAAACCATTGTTAGCTAAAGCAATAAGAGTTTCAGACTGACAAAGGACTTATTTTCCTAGGAAAATTTCAACAAGATAAATTATTTTATAGCTATAACTGAGTAGTTACAAAGTTTAAATCTCACTGTTACCCAGCACCAAAGAATCGTTATTTCATGCCACATGAGGAGGAAACTTCTTTCATATTCTAATCCTCTTTTACCAACCTTTGTTAGGACAAAAAAAGCATAATGCCACTCCAACAAAATGGACATGTGATTCACACTCTACTATTTCCCTGTTCAACGCATGTACCTGCTTCCAGACCGAATTACAAAGCAGTTGCTAAATCCAATATAAATCATTACATTGCTAGTAGCAGGCATACCTGTACAGGTATGAGGAAAAGTTCTGCTCTGCTCCCACCCCACCCCATCTGAGGCATCTAGACATCTACTAATTTCCCCTAGCCAAGGGGAAATTGGGAAATCAGATGAAGGAAAACATACTGATTTTACTCTG
The DNA here is from genome assembly GCA_004027875.1 of Aplodontia rufa. Taxonomy (NCBI): domain Eukaryota; kingdom Metazoa; phylum Chordata; class Mammalia; order Rodentia; family Aplodontiidae; genus Aplodontia; species Aplodontia rufa. The sequence goes on along the minus strand of PVKS010021244.1, from coordinate 6,718 downwards.
TAGTTTCAGAGCCAGAACTGCCACAGGCAGTTTGTTAAAGCCTATTCCAGACCCAGTTTCTTGGTGAGGAATAAGAACTGGGAAGGTGTTGTTTAATGATATCCTGGGTACATGCAGGAGTACGTGGAAATGGGTAGAACAGAAGGTAGTGAGCTGAGAAAATGTTACTTCCTCCTCAGGTAAGGCAAGCCTGCTGTTTAGAAGGTGAAGTCCAGAACACTAGACTAGAGTTACGCACCAAGATGATGTGTTTGTACATAGTACCTAAGTTGTGAGAATTAGCTATACCAGGTATTAAGGAAATGACCAAAAATTAGTTAGAAATACTATAGAACTAACAAAACACAGAACTGTGAAAAATGTAGAAAAAGCACTAGAGAGGGTGGGGAAAAGGGGAAAACTGATCTGGTCCAGAATGTCATGATCAAGTTCAGTGATTTTAGAATTCCTTTTTTTTTTTTTTTTTCTTCCTTCTGGGCTTCATCTACATAATGAAAGAACAAGACTCTGAGAAAATTTATAATTCTAAAATTATGACGGCAAATCTTGTGTCAGATTATCTTAGTTTGGTTGCCATCCAGCCTGGTCAAAGTTTAACCACTAAATAGAGCATGATTATTTGAGAAAACTAACGTATTAGCAGCTCTTATAAGTCAGAATCGTTTGGAACTCAGTTTGGAGGGTTAGTCTGTAAACTACACAAAGGAAACAAAAGACTGAAGCTGAAAGGGATACAATTTTGTTGTACGTAACTATTCAACAGCAAATATGATCTGGTATTCTCTGCAGAAGCAACAGTTGGTGCCTAAAAACACATGTTTTTCATAAGCGCACAAGTACCAAAGCTGTCTACCTCATATAATTTTAGTAACACAATCTGGCCAGCATCAATACAAGGATATGACAGATTAATTTTTCTTTTCAGTATCTAAGAAAACAGGTCCCTTGGATTGACTATATTCGGAGAAATCATGGTCAGGCTTTGGGAATATCTGTTGAGGTCCTCTGAAAAAGTCAAATGACTCTACAATATTTACACTGAAACACTAGTCAAGACAACCAGGACTTTTTAAGTATCCTTAACTACAGGCTCCAGAAACTGAATTTATAAAACACCACGATCTGTACCTCCAAACACCCCCTCATTCCTGCTTATTTTAGAGGGAGTCATAGGAATGGAATCAATTTCTTCATATTCATAATTTCAAGCACAATATAGGTTGGCAACATTTCAGGTTAACCCTCTGACCCAGAAGAGGGTATTGTATGTCAGATACTTTAAAGAAAAAGGGTGGGGGAAGCATTCATAACATCTGGTATTTCAAACATGGTCTGAGTTTATCTGGAGACAATTTGGATCTGGAAGATATTATGCAGTATGCAGGGTGAAGTCATCTGATTCATGCTGTTTTCATAACTAAATTTCCCTCTGGAGCAAAGAATCATATGTGGTTACTAAATAAGCAAGTGTTACCAAGATTCTTTAATCACCTTGGAATGAAGCTGACCAAGGTAGATTATATGAAATAAACATATTCTCTTTCTCTGGGATTATATGTACATAAACATGCAAGTATAATTATCTATCACATATACTCATGCATATATATAATACACATATATATTCATATTAAATTCATAAAGAAACATTGTAGATCCTGCTCACAAAGATTATTATCCTGGACAAAGGTACTACATTTCTAAATAATTCCTCTCAGCATATGGCTCTTCCAAACCTATTGGTGAAGTTCCTCATCCCCTAGTCAACATCATTTTGATTAATCTGTGACACAAAATTTTAAACTGTTTGAAATTTTTAGTTCATTGCTTATTTCCCAATCTCTACAATCTCTACCAAGATTTGAAGGATGCCTTTCAACTTCTGTAGTTTGCTCACTTTCTTGGGTTAAAAATATTTTTTAAAAAATTACTGTGATTAAAAGCCATAATTAACCATTCCTAATAAAGATTTCACTCCCTCTTCCCTCATTTCTTTCCCATCTCTCTCCCTTTATTTGCTTAAAAGATCAAAAACTTCCAGTCTCTCACTGGAGTCTGAAATAAATGAGAATAATAATGAAGAAAATGTTGTTGCCACCCAAATGGGAGCCTGGGGCCCAATCCGTGCATAGGCATGCTTATTATGCTCTAAATCCTGGAAATTACAGTCTGCCCCTCATCTTCACTCCAATGGTCATGTTCAAACTCTTGCATGTCAACCATGCTCCTAACTGATGACTCTCTTTATATATCATATTGCTGTTTCCAAAATTTTAATAAAGCCTAAAGGTGAGCATAAAACTCCTCTTGTCAGATGCTTTCAGTAAGTTCAATGAATTCTACTTTTCACAGCATGGCAGAGAAAGTCATTTAAAACCCGGCACTACTTTGCTCTAATCACTTGACTTTAGCGTCCTCATACCTCACCCCAGCTGCGTTCAATTTTGAGGGGCACATTTCCCTTTTCCTGGGTCTCAGCTTCCCTTCTCCATCTGCATAAATTCCACTCTCTTCCAGGTCTACTGGCCAAATTCTAATGTCAGTCACTCTGTGATAACCTTTCTTAACTATCTCCAGCAAAATTCTTCTGGTTCCCATAGGTGCAAATCCTATGGTTTGGCCCTATCCTACACTGACAGTTGCACATAAATTTATCATGGACTGCCAGCTTCTTGTTTATATTTGAACTCCTGATGCCATAGTGCCTGAGATTTATAGCAATGCTAGAAAGTTTTATTTCTTTGTTTTAATAAAAGATCTTTACCTTAAGGAACTCCCATTGCTGTTTACAACAAAAACTCTGGAAGGGATGGCAGTGTTAATAGCAGCAGCTGATATTTACTAGAACTCCCTGCCAGACATAGTTCTGAGCGTTGTACATGGATCATCTCATTTTATCCTCAACAATCCTAAGAAAGTCCAAGAAATCCTAAGAAAGTACTATTATTGTCTGTATTTTCGTTCAGACGAAGGAACTGAAGGTGAGTTATGTCTTTTCTTAACCACTAATGCTTAAAGACAGGTCATGACATGGAAACACTCTATGCTAAATAAATATGATTTAGTCTATCAGTTTTTAAAAATAGGAAGAAATAGAATTTTTCATTTAAGGCCAAAGGATTATAGCACAAGAATAGAATAATCAGTTAAAGGGTCTTTCCTTGTCAATACTACTTTTCCTGAGGCAACTGAGAATAAAATCTCTACTGCAGACCATAGGATTCATTTCCATCCCTTCAGCTTTTTTTTTTTTAACAGAAGTAAAAAGCCAAAAGCCCTACACGAATCTCTATCACAAAATCCACCATGAGTTAAATGGTCTGAAACCTTTTTTGTTGTTCACACATAGTAGTAAATAACCATAGACTTTTCCACTGGGAGAGAAATGGAAATCAGTCATCTGTCAGCTTAAATATTTTTATCATAAATTCTATTCTGGAGAAGCTGGGTCAGTCTTCCTGAAACTTTAATGAATTAAAGTAAAATGATGCCCACCCTATATGCCCTTCTTTCTTAAGGCAGTACCAGAATATGGTTAGTGACAGAGGGACTGCCACCAAGGCACTGTGTCTATGTGGGCCTGAGATGTGATCAGGAGGCAGCAGATCACCAATACAACCTCAATAAACGTGGCAGCACACTTAAGGGCATTGATAGACCCAGCTGCTTTTCTAGGGAACAGCAATGAGTTTTAGATTGGTAGGATACCTTGAGGCACTTCTAATTATACTTTTTTCCTCTTTTAATGAGCATGAAGAGTTTTGGTGGTAGAGGGGGTGATAAAAATACCTCAACTACCATTCCTTAAAATGCTACTACCTGCCAGCTGCAATACATACATCATCTCAATGAACCCCAACAAACTATGTGAAAGGGATTATCATCCCCGTTTCACAAATGAGGAAACTTAAGACTTGGGGTACCTAAGAATCCTACCTGTTTAGTCAGCAAAGAAGTGGTTAAGATTTGACTCTGGCATATTTTATTCTAAATCATGGACTCTTAATTATATAGCCACATTTACTTCTTCAAATGAGACTTGGAAGATAAGTGATAATCTTAAGAGCAATATTCCTCATCTGTAACTTCTCTAAATCAATAAATTTTGAACTGAAAGATGGTTAATTATTCACTAAGCAGGAGCTCCTCCTTCCCAGATAAGCTTGAGGCAGATTAGAAAGCAAATGAATGTCTGCACCATCTGTACTGAGGCCCCGTGATTAATTCACACAAGAGGACCCTCAAAAGAGTAGGGTGTGAGTCGAGATAATACTTCAGGTCCTGATGAAAAACAGGTCTTTTTAAATGTTATGGCAAGAGAAATTTTAAATAATGAGAAACAAATATGAATGAACAAATTATAACTGTTGCTTTCCCACAGGGGCCCATCCGCATGATGGCTGGTTTTCTTAGGGTTGAGTGATCTTCACTTAGAGCATGGAAGGAAGCTGCAGTTATTTATTTGTTTGTTTGAAAAAGAGAGGGACAGTGAGAGAGAGAGAGAGAATCAATTTTTTTTAGTTTCTCACGTGGCCTTTGCTGCTCTGACACTTCGTTGTGTAAGTGGTGCTGGGGTTTGAACTTGGGTCCCTGTGCATGCCAGGCAAGCTCTGCAACCACTGAGCCACCACTCCATCCCCAAAGCTGCAGCTCTTAATCCTGGAAGTGACACTGTCACTTAAAACATATTTAATGTTTTTAGCAGCAAATGACCAGGTCCAGCCCATACTCAAGGGAAGGGGAAGACACAAGGGTATGAATTATAGTAGGTGGGAATCACTGGGGACTATCTTTAAAGGCTGCCTCTTTCTGTTTTGGTTTTAAATACAAAAAGACTAAGTGATTTAAGGGTGTGGCAGGCTTATTACAAAAGGAAAAAGGGGCTTAAAGGCTGCTTATCTACCACATAGCCTTTATTCTTCTGCTTAATATTTAAATATCTCTTCACTCAACTGGGCGTACAAAATGAGAAATTTGCATCTTCATTATAAATGTGCTTTCCTTCCCCTCAATTTGTTGTCTGCTCACTAAGGATGAGGAAACAGTCTTCCAAAAGTCCGGGCAGAAGAAGACTTTTAGCCCCTAAATCTCATTTTCTTTCTCAACATATATACACTTGTATACACTTGTGTATGTACATACATACACACAGTCATAAACCAGATTATAAAAATACTATATAAAGCACCAGGGTCAATTAGCAACAAATTTTCAGAAATACAATTATGAGAAAGTTTCCACAATTTTAATAATATGACATAGTTCTCTTTATATTTACATAAACTTTATTACATAATCCATCTGGAGATGGAATTAAGAAACAAATACAGTACTTCTTTATAAGGATGCTCCCTGCCTGATTCGAACTATGTAGTATTTACAATTAGCAGTTCTTACCTTCCCAGCACTACTTACCTATTCAAAACCTAATGTATTCTCACACTATTATTAGGGGCAATGTAGTTTGGGTCTTGGAGCTTTGTTTTAAGTCTTCTGCTATTTTAAGCAAGCAAATGATAGGGAAAATGTCTTCTGTCTGCTTTGCTTATGCTGGTTCCTCATAAACATTTTTCAAACTGACTACTATAAAATTAACTTTTATGCTTTTACATAAAGGAAATCACTTTCCTGTGAGCTCTACTTAGAAAAAGCCTCCTCCTGAATCTGTTACTTTGACAATGAAATGAAAAATGTAGATGGCACAGTTAACAGGTTGTTGAAAAGGTTTCTTGATTAGGATTGGTTCCACTGAACGACTAAGCAATGACATATGCTTACACACATGCCCTCAAAGTCTTCTATGTAATAGATATAAAAAGGGATTTTGAAAACCTGATTCTAAAAGGTATCTGCTGGAATTCCTTAAAAGAATTTGGATCACAGCAAACATTCCTAATTTGATCTTGTGTCACTACCTCCACAGCTGGCTCTCTAGAGTGGGTACACAGACAGCAACATATTGACAAGCCTTTAAGATGCAGTACCCCCAAATGTGAAACTGAGATCATCCTTACAACACCTAAGAAATACAGTATACTTATATCAGCAGTAACCCATTTTAACACAAGGGTGAGATCATGGGGGGCAGGTGACTAAGTAGGTGATTTATCGCCATTTATTCCCTATCTCACTGGAGCACATGCAGAAAACAGGAGATTGCAGATATATTTTCACCATCTGTTAAAGAAAGGGAAAGCCTTCTGAGAGTCAGGCTGAGAGTCCTGAGAAGAGACTGTCCTGGGGGACAGGAAAATCCAAGACAGCCTGGAGAGCTAGGCCCAATGGAGAGAAGACACAGAAAATGGGGAAAAGGGTGCAAAAAGACCATTTGGATCTTCTGGACTGGGCTGGGCTGACTGCATCAGCAATCACCCTTCAGGACAGCTGGTCTAGGGGAGCCTCTGCTGGGATGTTTCATCTTTGTTTCATGTGGTGTCTCACTCTCCAGCAGGCTGGCCTAAGCTGGCTCACAAGGTAGCAACAAGGTTCCAAAGAGGTAGGTGGAACCAAGGGTCCAAGCTCAGCACTCACATTTTCCACTACATGCTATTGGCCTGGGTATGTGACAGGGCAGTTCAGATTCAAAGGGTAGGAAAAAAGATTACTTTTTAGTGGAAGGTGCTACAAAGAACTGTGGTATTTTTGCAATTTGCCACACTCTGAAGAGGATTATGATTAGGTCCTTATGCAGGACCAGGATACCCGGTAATTTTTTTTT